>JALPQD010000039.1:7951770-8199270 GCA_023101885.1 Typhlomys cinereus
AGTGGACTGAGCATCCGTCTCCTGACTCCTGAGCTGCTCTGCTGGGCAGTTCGTCGCCAAGACCGGACACCAAGCGGCGGTACTGATGGGTCTATGAAGCGTAGGGTCTTGCAGGCACTGGGGCCAACGCCTCCATGCCCAGCCACCTGGACACATATGTGGGGAGGGGAGAAGGAAGGGAGAAGGCCACACCTGGTGCCAGCAGCTGGACAGGCCTCGTCTGGATGCCAACGGGCCCGAGGGGAACAGACAGAGAATTGGAGGCTCCGGTTTGGTAGGCAGCTGTCCGCAGCACCACCTGAGTGGGCCACGCGTAAAAGCGTGTGCCTCGAAGGCGCCCTGTGAGGGGCAGGAAGACCCCCTTGCCTTGCTTCCCTTTAAAATTTCGGGTGATCCTCATGTCCACCTGCAGCTGGGCTCCGTGTAACCACAAGGGTGTTTCGTCCAAGGCACAAACAAGAAACTCAGCCTGTTGGGGGGTGAATCCGTGGACCTCTTCAAGGGTATCCCCTTTGCCACCGCAAAGACCTGGGAACCCTCAGCCTCACCCCTGGCTGGCAAGGTGAGGGCTGGGTGCTGTGCTGGGACTGTCCCCCCACCCCAAAGGTGAGTGTGCTAGGGGCTGCCCTGCTCACGCAGCCCCCCCCCCCACAATTGCAGGAACCCTGAAGGCCACGAGCTACAAGAAACGATGCCTCCCGGCTACGCTCACTCAGGACAGGCACCTACGGGGATGAGGGACTGCCTGTACTCAACATCTGGGTCCCCCAGGGCAAGCGTGAAGGTCTGGCTCCCTGTTCCCCTAAGAAGCAACACCCCTCCATCACAGCTCCTGGGCCTTGGTGGCTGGCACGTATCGCTGAACTCCCCTAAAAATCAGGGCCGCGACAATGGAGGGGAAGTCTCTCACTGCTGCCACCCAATAGCCTGCCCACCCCTGTCATAGTGCTGTAACGGGGCAGCCGCACCGCCAGGGGGACATCCAATGGTCGCCTTCCTGCCCTACAGTGTCCCACAAACACCATGCCACGTGATGATACTGGATCTACGGAGGTGCCTCTCTTCATGGGGTCTGGCCAGGGGGCAAATTTCCTCAGCAAACTACCTGTACGACGGGTGAGGAGATCGCCACACGGGCACAGTCATCGTCGGTCTCACTCAACTACCGGTGGGCCCCTGGGCTTTTCCTCCCACCGGAGATGAACCAGCTGCCATGGTATACACTGAGTGGCTCTGGGCCCCAGGGACCGGTCATGTGCTCGGTGCTCCGGCGAGCTTTGGCCCTGGAGAAGGACGCCCTCCTCAGCATGCTCAACACCCAGCTAGCCCCCAGTCCTTCCAATCAGGGTGCTGGCGCTTCCACCGTGAGACGCAAAAAATAACACACAGGGTCAGAGTCACGCGACACGGAGGATGGCTGCGGGGAGCCAGAGCAAGCGGGTGCTAGTGGACAGCCAGACATGCTATGCTGACGTTCAGGGACACGAGAAGACAGAGATAGACGGCCGACAAGACACGGACAGACAGATCGGTATGACAGGACAGAGACACCAGACAGACAGACACAGACAGAGGATGGACAGACACGACACAGACGCCAAGCGCAGACACACAAGCGACACGCATATGGACACCCGACACAGACAGACACAGACAGACAGATGTATGGTACGGAACAGACCGACACAGACATAGACCACAGACTAGACCGACACGAGCACAGACAGAGGAACAGACGAGACCAGACAGACGCAGCAGATAGATGAACAGCACGGATGGATAGACACAGACGGACAGCCATAGGACAGATGGACAGGACCAACATAGACAGCAGACACAGATAGGACAGACCACCAGACAGACACGACAGTACGGACACCAGACCGACCCGACAGACACAGATATCGACGACAAATACAAACAGGACACAGATAGCACAAGAAAGAGACAGACAGGACACCAGATAGACGGACAAGACATACAGACGACACAGATCGACAGAGACAGACGACAGAGCGACGCACAGAGACAGATGGACAGAGACAGACGGCACCGACCGACAGACACAGACAGACAGGGCACAGACCAGACAGGCACAGACAGACCACCGACCTAGGACCGACACAGGACAGACATGCACAGCCGGCCAGGCACCGACTCCAGTGACGCACAGACAGACACCAGACCAGCCAAGGGACAGCGCGACGAGGAAGGTCCATGTCAGAGAACAGGGAGAAGAATGAAGGCTGAACAGCCGCCCTCTGCGGCCATCCAAAATACCCCCAACCAAATGTCCTCTAGCTCCCCGACTCAGCCAGGCCTCCTGGGGTCCCAGTTCAGCCATTCCAGACCCCCCCAGGGTCTCAGTTCCAGTTGAGGACCTTCACATATTCGCCACCTGGACCGCGGCCACCTGTGGCCGGGACACGCTCAGTTCGACCCGCAGGGAGGGTACTGGAATGAAGTCCCCAACCCCCCGGCCCCGCCCCTAGTTACTACGGCCTTCGAGATTCAGCACATGGCTACGCCTGGGTGAAGAGGACCATCGCGGCCTTTTGTGGGGGAACCCCCGCTAACATTCACCATCTTTTGGGTGAGTCCGTGGAGGCGCCCAGCTGTGTCTCTGCAGGTTCCGGGGCTCCCTGGGGGAGCGGGTCTTTTCTAGGGACTGAGGGAGGGAGTCACCGGGGATGGGAACCGGGGGATAGGTGGGCTGAAGTGGACGGCTGCAGTCCTCGGCGGGGAGCAGCCGCCCACAGGACTTCTGGGTGTTGCAGACCCTCTCTCACTACAACAAGGGGCTCATCCGACGAGCCATTAGCCAGAGGCGTGGACATGAGCCCCGGGGCCATCCAAAGAACCCACTTTCTGGGCCCGAGCAGGTGAGCACGGGGGCGGGGCGGGCAGGGCTGGGCTGATTGCTCCTGTGGGGCCGCTCCTCCGTTCCCCCCTTCCATGGGGACCTGGATCCGACTGTGCTCCATTGTCCTGCGCGCCTCGCTGGCTCCCCCCATCTCTGCTCGTGCCTTCCCCAGTTTGCCAAGACGGAGGGCTGCCCCACCAGACAAACACCCAAAAGCTGGCGGGGTGTCTGAAGTTCCGACCCCGAGTCCCTGACGCGGCCTACAACGCTGCCCTTGAGTGGACTCGAGTGTGAGTGGGCGCTTGCTGGTGTGGGAGGCGCGTTGGGATGGAGACAGGGCGAAGTCCCCTGGCGGTAGGTCCAGCTCCAAGCGAGAAGGGGCCAGCAATGGGGTGTTCTCTGTCCCTAACTGCAGGGAAGCCACCTCTCCCACCCCAGCAAACGTTTCAGGGGTGAGACCCTAGACGTTTTAGGGATGAGGGAAAGAAGGGAAGCTTCGTTTTCTTCAAGTCCAAGGAGACATGGACCCCTCCCCCACTTAGAGTGAAGCAAACCGTGGACCCCATGGTCATGAGCCATGTAGTAACTGACAAGAAGTTCAGGGACATGGGTGGACCCGAGACCCAGGGTGGTGTGCAGAATGGTCTGTTCATTCCTTCCCTCCGCATTCATCTGCACCACGCTGGGCAACCACCAACTTGTGGCACCTGTCCTGCCAGTCATTAGCTGGGAGCTGGCCTGCCCTGTCCTCTGCAAACTCTTTAACTTTCTTTTTCCCTTTTATGGTACCACAGATCAAAGCCACAACTGCACGTTGCCACACGCCTTACCATTCAAACCACTGATTCCAGTGTGGATGTAGGCTTTGTGGGCATCGAGTTCAGTCCAGGGCCCTCTCTACCCCGCTGGTGTCGTTTGGTCCTCCAGGGGCCCTTTGGATTCTGCGGGGCACGCAGCCCACAAGGAGGGGCCTCTTTCTCCAGCCACGCCTACACTGCTTTCACACCCTGCTTGTCTTTAGAGTGACAGGTGTGAGGGGCAGAGGTAGGACCCGTGAACATGTCTCAAGTGGTAGCAGCGACTCTGCTGGCATAGCCAGGTGAAGTTTTGTGCTTCTCGCAACTGGAAGACGGATTGGACTGAGCGCTCAAGGCTACTGCTTCACATCCCACGCAGGGGACAATTCTGACCCACTTCAGGATTTCCCCCGGTCCATGGTCCCGGGGTCGGGAAAACAGAGAAGAGTTAGATCTTCAAGTCTAGGACGGCAGGCCAAAGAGGAGGCTGGGCAGACCACAGGCGATACAAAGGACCCATGCTTCTCCCTGGCAGCCCCACAATAACCTTGGGCTCCATCCCTGCGTTGATGGAGATTTCTCCCCGAGACCCATGTCATCTGTATGGCCAATGACTGCCGGACATCGATACTTAGCGGGGCACAATGACATGGATGGCCACACTTTGCCCTGTTGAATGCACAGCAATGACAAGACTAACTAGGCCATCACAGACGTAAGTGGAGGTCCGGTGGGAGCGGTGGCGGCACGCAAGGGCCGCCGCCACGACCCGCGCTATGGGGATGGCATTGGCCATCGTGGCAGTGCGAGCCTGACTGGACAGACCTCCGGCCGCCTCCATGTGTACAAGTGTTGCTTTGTCCCGAAGGGTGGAGCGACTTCTACACGGTGGTCAGTGGAACTCCCCGTCGAAACAAGGGGCCCACAGGGGCGCCAAAAGGCATCCTCGACATCTACACAGAGTCCAGTGGCCCAAGAACCCATCCCAGGAGACCCATGAAGAAAGACTGTGGGGACATAGTAGACGACGTACTCTTCCACATGCCACACCGAGATGGAACTTGGACCCTGCAACCGAGCAAAGCACAAGGAGGTCCGGGGCACGCGGGTGGCTACCCGGGCAGGGTCCTCTGCTTCTGCCAGGCCTTTCGGCTAACTGGGAGCCTTAGCTGGCAGGCCTAGCAGTCAAGTCGCGAAGGAGACCAACGCAGGACCTAGGAGACCAGCGCATGCCCCCCTTGAGGAAGGAGACAAAGGCGCATGCTGGCCCCTTAGAGTGAAGGAGACAAGCGCATGCCTGGCCCTTTAGAGTGAAGGAGGACAGTGTCCCCCCTGCAGCATGGAAGACCCCCGGGGGGAGGGAAGACAGGGAGGTCAGAACACACTGGAGGGGGGCCACAAAGGCACTTGCCTCTTGTCTGCCCCTCTGGAGCTTTAGGGGTTCCCCTTCTGAGCTGGTTCCTCTCAACACTTGTAAATAAAACACACAGCCTTGTTTACATCACACGAGTTGCATTTATTTATTTTTTTTAAAGTTTTTTTTTAACTTATTCAATTGTGCGTGCATGTGTGTGTGAGCGTGTGTGTGTGTGTGTATGCATGTGTGTGTAGAACCACAGGCGAATTTGGGAACCACCATGGATGCCTCCACCTCCTCCTTGTTTACTCTGCCCCGGGATTCATAGGCTCTGCCCTACTAGGACCAGAAACGCAGGCCGCTCTGCTTCCGCCTGGCGTCTATACGTGGGGTCTAGGATCCGAACTCAGGACCTTCCGCCTGCAAGGCAGAGGCTTAACCCCTGAGCCACCTCTCCAGCCCCTATCGAGTTGCATTTATTTAAGCGTCTACCAGGTCCAAGGGGCTGCATGGGGGCCATTGACCAGCAGTGAGTGATGGAGGAACTTGTAGACCCACTGCCAGCTGAGAAGTGTTGTGACTCTAAGAGACCAGAGTGACCAGCTGGGGGAGGGGCGGGGGCTCTGCCAGAGTGACCAGTGCTGGGGGTCGTGCTAGGGACTCTCAGACAGCACCAGCCTCTTACAGCGGCTGTGGCAAGTCACCAAGAACAAAGTGTCTTCGCAACGTGAATCTGGGGCCAAACGCCTGAAGTGCATCTTCCGGTATCTTCGGGGTTGAGACCCCTGGGGGCTCCAGGGCAGGGTCTCCTTCCTTGTCTTGCTCAGCTCTAGCTCCGGCTTCAACCTCTGCCAGCTTCTTCTGGACTTTGCCCTCAACTTCTCTCGTAAAGACTCTGGTGCCAACGTCGGAACTCCTGGGCCACCCAGGACAGTTGTCCTCGACGGCATCGTTGTGGGGGGCAGAACCCTGACTCCCAGAGTGACCTCATGCTATGATTCCCATGGGAAGGAACTGGTGGGAAGCAGCCCATGGAGCCCAGCACCTGGCAAGTGCTGCCAAGGGCCAGACACCTCTGTTTCAAGTCCCTCCCCCGAACAAGGCTGTGTAAGTGCCACCTCCTCTGGGAAGCCTGTCTTGGTCTTTCCAGCCAGAGCTTGTCTGTCTCCTGACGCCAGTCACCGGACCCCTAATGTAACCCTGGGGGTGACGGCCATCTTCTGTAGACGCTGTGGCTCAGTAAATAGCGCAGGGTCAAGGACTTCCACATCTTGTCTCTGTGCTATGCAGTTGTCTGTAAGGCCAGGGCCGCTGACCCACTTTACCGATGGAACAACTGAGGCACAGAGCCATCAGCTAAAAAATGAACCTAAGCAACTGTGCCTATCCTTTCCTAGAGAGAAGACAGCCTTTGCAAAAGCAGGGGACCGGGGTAGGAGGAAGGCTGGCAGGAGGGCAGTGGATGTGTGAGGCCGTGGGTTCAATCCCAGCACATCAAAAACAAAACAAAGCCCCCTGGAAGAAATTCCACTAATGGCAGACGACTCCTGGGGAGTGTGATCTAATGTGTGTGTGTGTGTGAGTGTGTGTGTACTCCTGGGCAGTGTGATCTAACATGTGTGTGTGTATATGTGTGTGTGTACTCCTGGGGAGTGTGATCTAACGTGTGTGTGTGTGAGTGTGTGTGTACTCCTGGGCAGTGTGATCTAACATATGTGTGTGTATATGTGTGTGTGTGCTCCTGGGGAGTGTGATCTAACGTGTGTGTGCATGTGTGTGTGTGTATATGTGTGTGTGTACGCTCGCGAGGAGGCACACATGTGTGTGTATATATGTGTGTACACTCACGAGGAGGCACACGTGTATGTGTGCGCGTGCGTGCTAGTGCACATTCATGTGGAGGCGGAGGTTCACATCAGGAATCATCCTCCGCTGTTCTCCCATCTTGTTCTCGGGGTGCCTGATCAAACCCAGCACTTGGCGGTGGGCTGATCTGGCTAGTCAGCTGGCTGTGGGGTTCCCGGTCTCCGTCTTCCGAGGCTGGGGTTCACTGGGCCACCATTCCCTGCGTGGGTCATGGGGTCTGGGCAACTGAACGCCGAGCCTTCTGCGTGCATGGCGAGCGCTCCGACCGCGCAGTCAACCCGTGACACCCCGTCTACCTTGCTCTCGAGACACGTCTTTCAGGGGACCTGGGGGCTCTGCGACTCAGCCACACTGGTTGCTCGGGGAATCCTAGGGATCCTGTGGTCTCTACCTCCCCGGCGCTGGGATTGCCAAGTGTGCTGCCGGCTGCTCCGTCCTGGGGGTGCCGGGCACGTGTTGGTGACTATTCTCACGCCCAGACTCACTCAGAGCACCTGGCTCCTAGGCAGCCACACAAGCTGACACGGATTGGCCAACTGGGAAGGCCCACCTCCTGCACGCCTCACCTGAAGGCCCATGAGTGGGTCTCCGGGGCTTCGAGCCGAGGCGTGTCCAGAGTCCCAGGCTCTGGGTCGGGCTGCACACCCCCAGTGCTCTTCCTGCTTCCCCAGAATTCTCCCAGACCGGCCTGTCAGGTGGGCAGAGGGTGATTTGCGTAGGAGGGACTGCCCTCCCCAGGGAGCTCCCTGCTGATGTCCCACAAGGCCAACCCTGGAAGGCAGGAAAAGAGCAACTGGTGGCTAGGGCAGCAGAGCCAGCCAACCCTCGGAGACACCGGCCCCCACCCTTCCTCCTGCCCACGGGGACAGTGGCACGCAGGAAAAGCAAGGGGCTGACCCAAGGCCACACCCCCAGAGTCCAGACCCTGTAACTCTTAGGTCAGGAGAAAGTATGAGGGTAGGTAGTGGGAGACAGAGGGTACTCTCTGCCTCTAATATATGCACGATGCGCATGCACGCACACACACATACATGCATGCATGCACATAAACACACACAGGCACACCCACGCACCCGCACACCCGTGCATCCGCACACACACGCACTCGCACACACACGCACTCGCGCACACACACAGGTCGGGACTGCTTTGCATGTTTCTTGTTTGCTAAACAAAACCAAACCCAGATGAGGAGTCAGCCACTTTGGCAGCGGGGAGGGGCCAGAGGAATGTTGAATGGTGACAGGAAGGCGAACCGGTCCTCTGGACCACCCTGCTGAGTGTCCCCATGGAGGACGGAGGAGGACAGGGTCACAGCAGCCTCCGAGCAGGGCTGGGCTGTGGGGACAGGCATTTGGACTGTCTGGAAAGTCTTGTAATGGCCCAGATTGGATGGACCCTCTATGTGCCCCCCCCCCGAATGACAGGGTCTGTCTCAGGCACATTCAACCATCCTGGAGGTACCTGGTGGGCTGACGCTGTCTACATACCAACGGCACATCACTCTGCGGAAGCAGAGCTGGCTTGTTGTGGCTGACGCCGGGATGGATGGGAGGTGGACGAGGCAGGTATAGTGGGGTACGCCCACCCAATGGGGCTCAGGAGATGTTTAAGTTCCCTGTGCCCCACGTCCCAGCGGTGCTTCCTGCCTGACCAGGGATTTCTCCCACTAAGTGACTTGAAGGGACTATCGTCCAGCCTGTGAAGATCGCCCATTCCTTTGCTGCGCAGGTGAAGAAACCCAGAGAGGGTCCACTAGCCCCCCACCCCCGACAGGTAGATCTGCCCCATAGTCCCCAGGCCTTCCCATGGGACATTTACAACAAACATGGCGGCTGGTAGAGCTGTGCGGTGAGGTGAGCCGTGTCAAGGTCACCAACCTCGACCCCCCTACCCAGCCGTGGAGCGCAGGGAGGCTGTGGAGATGCTGATGGGTTCACCCAGAGTATCTCCCTGTCAGCCCCTGGAGGGTAAATACCACGGCCAGGATTTTACTATCAAAGTGAACATGAGAGGGCTGAGCGTGGCCTGAGTTAATCCTCCCATGAACCGGCCCCTCGCTTGTGGGCGCTGGACGGTGCGTCCCGGCCCTGAGTGTCCTCTGAAGGTGTGCGGAGCCGCTCCCCGTGGCCGCCATGGAAATCACTGATAAGCATGGAAATGCTGTCCCTGGCCAGCAGGGACCATGTGGATGGCTGAGTGGTCCCCAGCCTGTCCCCATCTGCCCAGGGCTAGGGTACGGGGTGGACGGATGGAAGCCAGGAGGCCTGGCTGCGTGCTGGGCAGCCGGAACAGGAGAGAAGTAGAGTACTGAGCGGCTTGTAAGACATGGACCCCTCCTGCGGGGTCCCTGAAGCCCAGGGGGGCTCCACCCCACCTTCCAGTGGGACCAGAGCCCTGGCCATTCCCTGAAGCCTGCCTTCCTGTGATCCCCAGTGCTGGATTTCACAGCCCACATCTTACACGCCCTCCACGCGTGCCCTTTCAGTGTGGCATGCGGAGGCTGAGAATCAGGAGACATCTGGGATGCCTAGCGGGTGCCCACCCAGCTGGACCACCATCTGTAGGGCTGGAGATGGGGCAGGTGGGAGCCCCGGGAGGTGGGAGCCCCGGGAGGTGGTGGGCATTCAGTCTTGCCAAGGCTGCTGTAGCCATGGAGACCATTCGTGATGGAGGAACGAGACAGGGCATGGCACACTCATCCTCCATGGGACCCTGCTGCCCTGGGACTTTGGAAGGATGGTGGAGTCTTTCCCACCATTCCCAGCGCCCTCTTCCCCTGTGGCACCTTTGCCCATGCCGTGCCCTCCTCCATGAGAACACACCCCACCCTCCTCAGTCCTCTTGGCCTCACACCCCATCTCAGGAACCCAGGAAATCTTTCAGACTCACCCCTCACTCCTCCGTCTCACCCCTAGGGATGCAATGAAGAGAATGGTCAGAGGTGGGCAGAGTGGCCATGGGGCATCTGGGCAGCCTTGGATCACAGAGAAGAAAGGAAGAAGATGAGAGGGCCCAGGAGAGGAGGCTGGCAAGGGGCGGCTGGCACACCCATGGGCACTGGAAGGAGTCAGCGAACCTTCTAAGGACTGACTTGGAAGGAGCCACAAGGGTGATCAGAAGGGCAGACGCGTGGGGCACAACAGCTCCTCAGTTCCACAGAAACCTCACAGCTGGGGCCACTGAGATGGCCCGGCCAGTAAAGGCGCTTGCAGCAGGAGCCTGGGGACTTAAGTTTGATCCCCAGAATCCATGTAGAAAAGGTGATGGGAGGAGAGAATCAACTCCAGAGAGCTGGCCTCTGACAGCACGTTACAACATGTACCTGTGCCTCTTGCGCTCTCTCTCTCGTTCTCTCTCTCGTTCTCTCTCTCTCTCTCTCTCTCTCTCTCTCTCTCACTAAAACCAGCACCACCTATGTACATGGGTCATATGCATACCTGTGAGTGTGCATATGTATGGAGGTTCAAAGTTGATACTGAGAATCATTTTTGGTTTCTTTTTTAAATTTTTTTATTTATTTAGTGTGTTGTATGTGTGTGAGAGAGAGAGAGAAAGAGAGAGGGAGAGAGAGAGAGGACAAGAGAGAGAGAGAGAGCACTGTGTATCTTTGTGGAGGCCCAAGGGTGACTTTGGGAATCATCCTGGATTGCTTCCATTTCCTTTTCGCTTTGTTCAGGGATTTCCCAGGTTCCACCCATCACAAGTTCAGGCCACCACCATTTCCACCTGGCTTTTTGATGTGGGACCTGGGATCCAAACTCAGGACCTTCTGCTTGCGAGACAGAGTCTTAACCCCTAAGCCATCTCTCCAGCCCCCATCCTTGGTTTCTTGATTGCTCTTCACCTTACTGTTTGAACCTGGGTCTCTAGCTAAATCCAGAGTGTCGTTACGGCTTGTCTGGCTAGCTAGCTTGCTTTGGAATTCCCAGACTCTGTCTTCCAAGCAGGAACTACATGCCAGCTATCGTTTCAACCTGGACTGTTGTGTGGGGTCTGGGGATTCGAACTCCCATCCTTTTGCTTGTGTGGCAAGCATTTTCTCGGCTGAGACATTTTCCAGGCCCCGTGTGGTCTTTTGTACTCGTGTGGATTTGACCAACCAAGGACAGAAACTATGAGAGGGGAGTTGAGGTGCCTGAGCCGACTATGCCGCAGTTGTGGGCGTATATTACGGCATCTGCTCGCCTAGCCTCGCTGGGCATTATGGAGTCGTGTAGACGTGAACCCGAGCGTGTGGCAGGACCAATCGGAAGAAACCTCCAAGGTAATGAGTGTGCGGGAGGATGCGTGGGCGGTTCGCCAACACCACACTGCTTCACAGAAGAGACAGCTGCAGAGACACGTCACTTGGTGGTCCTGGATCCCACTCCCCATGGGTCCCCGCAGCCCACTGAATGCGTGTGCTCATAAAGGCAAACGAACCCCGAGAAGGCCCGCTGAGCGGTGATAGCCCAGACCTCTAGGGACTGGGAAAGAGGGGCAGTGCCACTTTCCTGCTGCCGGCCAAGAGCCTGAGGTTTGGGATGTGGGTACGCGCATGCGTGTGCACAAGTTTAAACTAAAAGAAAAAAAAAAAGGGAAGAGAAAACAGATTGTGCCAAATAAATGTGTTCACAGAGGAAGCTTCTCATTTGTCACGTGCAAAGGTAGTTTAAAATCAGTATGCAGGGCTGGAGAGATGGCTCAGGGGTTAAGCCTCTGGCTTGCAAGCAGAAGGTCCTGAGTTTGGATCCCAGATCACATGTAAAAACATTAGGCAGAAATGGCGGCGGCCTGTACTTCTGGTTCTGGTGGGTGGAGCCTGGGAAACTCTAGAGCAAAAGCAAAAAGAAGGTAGCCCAATTCAGGGTGATTCCCAAGTCACCCTTGGGCCTCCACAGGCACACACAGTGTCCACACACACACACACACACACACACACACACACACACACACACACAAATCAGTATGCAACCTCTGATTCCATTTGTTTGTGATATGCATGCATAGATGGAGGACGGGTGAGGATAAAGAGGGGGTGCCAGGCTGTTCTGTGTGTACTGCAAGAGACGGGAATGATAACACTCTCACTGGTATTAAAAAAAGATTCCCTGGGCTCAAATATAACTTCAGCTTTCTGTTTGAGGTTTCTATGGACTTGAGGTTTCCTTTCTGTCCCTTCTCTGCAAGCTGAGACTGGGGCGCGTAGCTGCGGGAAGGGAGCTAGCAATGCTGCCTAGCCCCCCCATTTCAGAACCAGGAGTCGCCTCCCACCGCAGGCTGGGTCCCAGTCTTGGGCCAAGGCATAGCTGTCCCCAATAGGTTCCAGATGGATGGATAATCCCTAGGGGGCCCTGGCTCCTTGGCATGTGGACAGTTCCTCCAAGGTGAAGCGGGGTCCTGCTTGGGAGCCGAGGCTGCTCAGTGGACACGCAGCTCTCCCTGGAACACAGAGCTCCTCCTCTTGGCCTGGGTGGGACCCCCGAGTGATCCCCACGGGGTCCAGCTGGGGTCGACCCCTCCAGCAGTCAGCAGGCCTGGGGTTCTTCAGGGATAGTGGCTGCAGGAAGGCCCTGGTGGGGGGAAATCTGAGGCAGGGCGCACGGCAGAAGGCTGTGGGGGGGAATCTGAGGACAGGGCACGTTCTGACCAGCCATGCTCAGGTTTGCCTGATAAGTTTATCAGCCGGTGCCGGCTGCCAACCGTCAGCACGGAGCACAGCGTCAGTCAGAACATCCTGGGTGGATCGCGCCTCCCACGAGTTATCAGGGGAAAGGAGCCCAGAGCGCGGGAAACGGGGAGCGGGAGAGGGGAGGAGGGGAGGAAGACAGAGACAGAGACAGAGACAGAGAGGCAGAGAGACACACACAGGGGGCGAGAGACAGACAGACAGAAACAGAGACAGAGACATAGAGAGAGGAGAGAGAGGAGGAAGGAGGGAGACAGAGACATAGCAAGAGAGACAGAGAGATACATACAGGGGGAAGACAGAGAGACAGAAAGAGCAAAAGACAGAGAGAGACAGAGAGATACACATGGGAGGAGAAAGAGACAGAAAGAGAAAAAGATAGAGACAAAATGAGAGACACAGAGAGGCAGAAAGAGAGAGACAAAGAAAAACACAAAGAGAAAGACAGACAAAGAGACAGGGAAGGGAGAGACAGAGACACAGAGAGAAAGAGAAAGAGAGAGACAGACAGACAGACACAGAGACTGAACTACTTCATTGCAGATAGACAGACCCGGGCAGGAGGAAGAGGCGCTGGCAGTCTCGGGGTCCTGTGACCCCTCCTGCACCCTCAGACAGCTGCGAATCAGCTCCAGACAAGCCAAGGACCTGGTCACAGGCTCCAGGCAGAAAATAGTTTTCCTCTGCGCCAACTCTGGTGCCAAGATTACAGTGAAAGTCCCATTTTCTAGAAGGTTCCAATGCCCCAGAACACATGAGGAAAAGTCTATGGTAGCAGGGCACGCTGGGATTCCCTGTGGCTTTAGCCCCTTCACCACCCTGTCCCGTGATACCCTTTCTTCCCTTCCCCCAGGGTCCTGGGGGAGAGTTGGACTCAGTTTACATTCAGAGAGACCTCTGGGTGGTCCACTAGCACTTGTCCACCTAGAGAGGCAGGTCTTCTCTGCGCCGTCATCTCCACTAAGAACAAAGACACTGAGGCTCCGTGTGAATGGGAAAGGAGGACAGGGTATGGGAAGACTAACAGGAGGAGAAGGAGGAGAAGAGGAGGAGGAGGTAGAGGGGAAGGAAGTGGAAGAGGAAGAAGAGAAAGAAGAGGAGGAGGGAAGAGGAAGGGGAGGAGGGAAGGGAGAAGGGAGAGGAAGAGGAGCGATAGTGGGAGGATGGGGAAGCAGAGATCTGGCACCCTTTCCCTCCCCCCACAATGTTCTCCCGGTCTGCAAGTGTTCAGCATGACTCTCGGGGTGACATCACCCCTCTCTCAGCATGGCTGTGGCTGATACCCAGACACCCCTGGCTGTGCGCCGCTTTGGTGATACCCAGACACCCCTGGCTGTGCGCCGCTTTGGGAGTGGATTTCCCAAGCTTGTTTCGCTACTTTTCCTGGGTCTCCACAGTTTCACCAATGGCAGTGTGTTTGGAGGGGCGTCGGGGAGAAGCGTCTTTTGTGTTCAAAGGTGGAAAGGGGCTGGGGAGGATCTCAGTGGGGACAGCGCTGCACGCAAGAAGCCCCGGGCTGGATCTCGGGCACCTCATAAAGTGGGTGTGGTCACGCACACCTGCAACCCCCTGACACGTGAGGTGAAGGAAGGTCATGGTCAACCAAAGCTAGAATAAGTTCAGATACCTTAGCTAGGAGAGACCCTGTCTCAAAAAATCAAAACCAGACTCGAGAGATGGCTTAGGGCTGAAGCCTCTGCCTTGCAAGTAGAAGGTCCTGAGTTCAGATCTCAAATCCCATGTAAAGAATGCCAGGTGGAAATGTACACCTGGCTTTGGAAGGTGGAGCCTGGGAAACCCCAGAGCAAAGCAAAAAGAAGGTAGAAGCAATGACTCCTGAAGTCACCCTTGAGCCTCCACAAGCACACAGTGTCCTACACACACACACACACACACACACACACACACACGCACACACACACACACACGCACACACACACACACACACAAATAAAATTTTAAAAACCCAAACAAACCAAAGGAGAGAAAGCGGCACCGTGGCCCAAGGGCAGTAGGCTGGGCTTCAATGCAGGAGCAGTGTGGGGGCCCAAGCAGGGGCAACATTGCCCCCAGAGGAACAGGTAAGAGAGGGGCCCTGGGCCGGCGGGGGTTGGACGCCTTCAAGGAGCGGCCTCACTGAGGACGTCCCAGTGAGGACGGGAAGCAGGAGCCAGACAAAATCTAGGGTTTCCTGCGGGAGGCGCAGAACAGACACCACCCATTAAAAGGGGAGTGCTGGGGGGTGGTGACCAGGGAGCACCGAGGTCGGGGGGTTGTCTGGGGAGGCCCAACCAGAATTCCTGGGTCTAGAAGAGACCCTAGACAGAAGGGCAGCGGGGCTGGGGGACAACAGGACAGCCTGGCGGCTGGGTGACCTCCATCAGAGGCTTCTCTCACCGGGAACAACCTTGGCCATCTCTGGGAACTTCAGCTCTTCAGCCTGCACCCCAGGATCCCAGAATGCCTTTCCCAGTCTGTGTGTGCACTGAGGTGCTAACGTGTGGAGGCCCGAGGAGGGCGTCGGGCATCCTGACCTGTCACTCTCACCCCGTTCCCTCAGAGGGTCTCCCACTGACCCTAGGCTGGCAGCCAGCAAGCTCTAGCGATCCTCCCGTCTTTCCCTCCTCTGGCACTGGAGTCACAGGTGTGTGAGCAGCTGTACCCGGCTTTTCACACGGGGTGGGGATTTGAACTCAGCCCTCAGGCTTGTACAGCAAGCACTCTTACATGCTGAGCTCCAGCCCCTCTCCTCCTTCCTCTTCCTCCTCCTCCTCTTCTTCCTCCACCTCTTCGTCAAGATGAGGTCTTGCTATGCAGTCCAGGCTAGACTTCCGGACTCACCATGTAGTCTAGTGTGGGCTCTCAGACGCTAATCCTCCTACCTCGGCCCACTGGCCGCTGAGATCACAGGCAGCTCATGAACAAGTGGATGGGTGGTGGGGGTGGTGATCTGGGGCCGAGAAAGCCTGCGCACTGTAAGGGTGGGCGCCTGGAAACACATTGAAAAGTTGGGGGACAGAAGCGTGCCACGGCATGTATTCTTACTGCCCAGCTGCTGCCAATATCTAATGTTCTGGGGTACTGACCAGGTGTGCCAGGCCACACCAGCACTTCACAGATGAACTTGGAAAAGGCGTTATTACTCCCCCTGTGTCCGTGACCAGGAAACAGAGACATGGCGGTCATGTAGAAGGAGCTCCACGCTTCCGGAAGCTTCCCTGGCTGCTCGTGCCATGATTTCAGCACCTCCCGTGAGGAAAGGGGGCCCAGTGAATGTGCCTGCCAGTGTCACCCTCACCAACACCTCTGTCCTCCAGGCACAGATCCAACCCTCTGCCGTGACACGCCACACTCCTTACCCAGCCCTGCAGCCAGCTGCAGCCCCCATGCCGGGCCACGCTGAGGAGCTATTTCTGCAAAGGGTGACTTGGAACTTCCTCCCGGGGCTCTTAAAAATAGAGGGGTTATCAGAGCCCTCAGGCCCCTTCCTCCACGCGCGAACTCCGGCAAGATTTCTGGGGGAGGCCCGAGTTCCCTGGGCTCTACGCACCCCGCAAAGACTTATCTCTGAGCTCAGTTGGGCAGCAGGAAGGGACTAAAGCGACCACCACGGGCAGCTCTTCCTGCCCCCAAATCCCCTTTTGGGAGCAGCAGGGGATGTGGTGACCACTGACTCAGGGGCGTCGGTCACCCCTCTTCTCCGGGGTTGCGGCTGCCCGCCAGCTGCTGTGAGGGAATCAGAAATAAGCTGGTAGAGAGTTGCCTGGGGGAAGTGCCCACGGCAAGGTCTTCATCTGTGGGTGACACCAGGCGGCCAGGCCCCGGGCCGGGGGACCTGAACACTGGCAGTCAGGTCAGGCTACTGCAGGGAGAGGGAGGGAGGAAGGCGCAAGTGACACAGGCAGATGTGGTGCCCGTCTCCCGGGGTGGCCATCTCCTCTGGGGATTTCACAGCCCCTGCAGGTCCCAGACTTGCAGAAGGCAAAGCCATTCAGGGTGGAGGAGGCGACCAAAGACCCGCCGAGCAAATTTTAATGGTTGTTGCTCTGAGCTGTTCCCCAGAACACAAGTCTGGGGAAAGAAGGGGTGGGGGTAACAGTGGAAGGGGCGTCCCAGCCGCAGGGCCAGGAGAGTGTGTGTGAAGGAAGTGGGTTCGGGATGCAGAAGGTGGACCCTCAACGCAGACGTAAGGTCCAGGAGCCTCTGGTCCATCCCCCAGCTCCTGCCGAGCAACCCAGGCCCGTGTGCAAAGCAAAAGTGACCTAGACAGATCCCACCGTGGCCCCCGTCACCGTCTTGCTGGGTGCAAGGTGCCCCTGGGGTGCCAGACGCCTCCTCGAGGTGAGGTCCACGTGCCGGCCTTGGTCTCCCTGGACCACGCCACCCCAATCTTAGCTGAAAACCGTCAGCTCCAGGTTTCCTCCTACCGACTCCCCAGCGCCCCTCAGCCCAGCCTCAGACTTATCACCCGCCTCCAGCTGCCTTGCCCCCCAGTCCCCCGCAACCACCTCCCCACCATGATTCAGCAAATCTTCCTCCAAGGGGGGAGACAGGGCCGAAAAATCACAATGTCAGCCGACAAAAGCTCTAACCGTAGCCAGGCCCCTGCCAGGAGATAAGAGTCTGCCACGCCGGCTGCTGTGGCCTCAGGGGCCCCCAAGATAAACCCCCTCCCAGCGGTCCTGGGCCGGGGCAGGTGTCAGCTGAGGTGACGTCCAGGAGGGGAGGCAGGGGGGTGGGTGGCCCTGCCGGGGGTCCGAGGGCCCCGGGGCTGTGCCACTGGCCTGGGCAGCAGGCAAAGAGGAAGCACCATGGTCAACCCATGATGCCATCCACCCACGGCCGCAGTGGGAGAAGGAGAAGGGCGGGGGCCCTTCTCAGAAAGTTCGAAGGGAGGGTACCCCACCAATGCCCTCCGCCCTGGGTGTGGATGCCCCTTCCGCAGCTCAGCTGCAGACCGCGCTTGCTGCAGGGCACCCGGGCGTCCTGCCTGGCAGCCAGCTCTGCTGCGCGAGGAAGCGGGGCGCCTCTTCTCCACAGGGCGGGCTGGAGCATCACGCCCAGCCTGGAAAGGATGAGGGGCTGGAGAAGACGGGTGCAGCCAAGAGTCACCCCAGGCTCTGTCTTGCCAGCCCCAAGTGGAGCACACCCTGCCAAGCCCTTGGTCACCGTAGACCCTCTGGTCATGAGGCGGCAGCTGGGCAGAGCCGGGCACTCCGGCTTTCTTTGCCGGGAGCGAAGGTGGGAGGGATAGGTGGAAGCTGATCTGTCACTCAACAAGCCTCCTCCCTACAGCTCACACCAAGTGCAGGCTGCAGGCTGGCGGTTTGGGTGCCAAGGGGTTACCACCTGCAGCAACCCACGGCTGGGATGACGGGTGGTTTGGGGACACGGTCAAGCACTGGGCTGGTGCACAGCGGTCAGGGTCCACCTGCCCAGCAGCTTCTGGACACTCCTGCTCCAGGAAAGCGTGTCCAGGTTGTGTCAGGACAGGGGATGGCGGAGTGAGCAGGCCGGACTGCACATGGCCCAGGTTTCCAGGTGTGATGCGGGTGCAAACCCTCCTGTGGGCTTGAGCACCCCAAATCTCTGTCAGGATCTGGAGGAAGTTCCCTTCTTCCTCCAGACTCCTCAGTGTGGAACTGTGCGGCACACAAGCTGCTCTGCGCGCCTGCTCTTGGCAGGCGCCGGGCTCCGGCTCCTACTGCAAAAAACACAACCCAAACCAAGCTGCCTACTGTGTGGTAGGTGGCTCAGGACACAAACCTACGAGGCACAGAAGGGGCTCCATGGCCTCACTGCTCACAGTGGCCAGGAGGTGGTGGCAACCCACAGGTCACACATGACAAAATACTACAGAGTCTCGAAAAGAAGGAGAGTTCAACACGTGCTAGAATGTAGATACATTTGAAGATATTTGCTGGAAGCAACAGATCAGCCACCTAGACAAACACGGTAGGATTCCGCGTGGGTGCAGAAGTCCGTGGAGACAGAAAGCAGAATGGGACGTCAGTCGCTGAGAGCTGCACAGGAGGGGGATGGGCATTTAGTGTTTGGTGTGACAGAGACAGTTTTACAAGAAGGAAGAATTCAGGCAGGCGGGATGGTGGGCGGGAAAGACACTGGCCTGAAGGCCCGGCTTGAGCTCCTGAACCAGCAAGGAACAGGGAGAACCACGCCCGGAAACTGTCCTTTGTACCAGCTGTAGGGTGTGCACCCACAGTCTCTCTCCCTCTCTCTCTCTCTCACACACACACACCACACACACTCATGTACCTGCACACTCACACTTATACACATACATGTTCACACATACACACGCACACTCATACACACACCACACACTTATGTGTACACCCCCACATACACTTATGTGCTTGCACACTCATACTCATACACATATTCACACATATACACTCACACACACACTTCATACCCTCACATACACACACATGCACACACACGTGCACACACAATAACTATTATGTTTGAAAAAGAAGTTTTGGAGACAGATGGTAATGAAGGCCCAGAAGCTTAGAAGTTTCTATGAGCTGTCCACTCCTGATGTCCACTCCTGTTGTCAACTCCTGATGTCCACCCACTCCTGTTGTCAACTCCTGATGTCCACTCCTCCTATCTACTCCTGCTATCCATTCCTGCTGTCCACTCCTGTCCACTCCTGCTGTCCATGCCTGTCCACTCCTGCTGTCCATTGCCATCCATTCCTACTGTCCATTACATTCACTCCTGTCCACTTCTGCTGTCCAGGTGCCCAGGTCTCTCCAGGTGCCTTTGTCCTCCCAGCATGCCATCACGGCGGCTCTCTGGTCCCCGCTGACCTCCAGCTCTACCCTGCTCTAGTGCCCTCCCATCTTAAGGCTGAACTATGGCTGCCTTGGCCCCAGGCCTCAGCTCTAAATAAGCTCCTGTTTCTCAAGTCTCAAGAAAAGTCACCATGGGGGCTGGAGAGGTGGCCCAGGGGTTAAGCCTCTGCCTTGCAGGCGGAAGGTCCTGAGTTTGGATCCTGGACCCCACGAATAGACACCGGGGGGGGGGGGACCGGGAGCAGCCTGCGTTTCTGGCCTGGTGGGTGGAGCCTGTGAATCCCGGGGCAGAGTAAAACAAGGAGGAGGTGGAGGTGTCCATGGTGGTTCCCGAATTCATCCATGGTTTTACACACACACACACACACACACATGCACAATTGAATAAATAATAATAAAAAGAAAAAAGAAAAGTCACTATGGAAACCTGGTGCACCTGTCTCAGCACCGACACCCCATCCCCGCTGTCACCTGTCTCAGCACCGACACCCCATCCCCGCTGTCACCTGTCTCAGCACCGACACCCCATCCCCGCTGTCACCTGTCTCAGCACCGACACCCCATCCCCGCTGTCACCTGTCTCAGCACCGACACCCCATCCCCGCTGTCACCTGTCTCACTTGCCGGTGGAGCGAGGATTGGAACTTCATTCCCAGCCTGGAGAGGGTGAGGCCTGGGGAAGCCCGTCACCCACCTGCCATTCCATGTGTCCCGGCACTAACAACCCCTAAGGAAACATCAGCCCGGTGGGCTGGGCCTTGGCACACCTATAAGTGTTCTAGTCCAGTGTTCTGGGCCTTTCTCGCAGGTGGTCTCAAGCTGTTGCAACTGGGGCTGAAAAGACCCACCGTGGTGGGCGGCACCCTTCCCTACGCAGGTGTCCTGTACAAAGATGCGGACTGTGAAGACGGCTGGACCCGGTTCTCCCCGCTCTGCTCCTGACTTTGGACGTGGTATGGCTGGTTCCCTGGCTCCTGCGGCCACTCTCCTGCCAGGAGGGACTGACCTGGAGTGACCCCGCTCCTCTGAGCCGCCTGGATTAGATTTACTACAGCAACAGGATATGAAACTAAATCAGAGATTGTGGGGCGTTGCTGCGAAACGTAAAGAAGTGGGGCACCTCGGCCTCTGCAGAATAAAATCTGGACCAGAGTCCAGCTCCTGAGGGCGGGCCATACGGTCCAGAAATGCTCCTGTTCCCAGGCCAGGGTGGGGTGCACCTGCAGGGCTGTGGGCTGTTCCCCGGGCCTGGCAGGCAGTCCTCCCGGGTCCCCCCACACCCCACCAGGAAGCATCGCCTTCGCAGCTGTGAGTGTGTTGAGCTCGCAGACACCTCTCTCCCTGTGCTGATGGTCAAA
This sequence comes from Typhlomys cinereus, assembly GCA_023101885.1. Lineage (NCBI taxonomy): Eukaryota > Metazoa > Chordata > Mammalia > Rodentia > Platacanthomyidae > Typhlomys > Typhlomys cinereus. The sequence continues at coordinate 7,972,507 of JALPQD010000039.1, forward strand.
ACCATCGTGCCAGACCCAGCTGCGCTTTGGGAAGCAGGCGGGACACCCCGGCATGTGTGAGGCTGAGACAGGAGACCCCTCTGGGCCCCAAAGTGAGCCCTTGTCAAGACAAGCAAGCCCACCAGAGGGCTGGGGCTGCGGCTCAGCTGGTGGAGACCTTGCCTAGCATGCATGAAGTCCCCCATATCTGACTGCTAAAGTTCAAGGTCAACTTGGGCTACCTGAGACCTACCACAATGGAGGGTGGGCTGTGGGACCCCTAGGGGTGGAGGTGCCCGTGTGGGTGGGAACTTTCTATTCTCTTCTGGGACCGTGAGCGCAGTTGGAACCACAGCCTGTAACGCCTGAGCTTGGGGGGATTGCGGACCCGATGGAGAGCTGGCTCTGGGTGGTCCTGCTTCCTCCAGACCCTGGAGGGACAGATGCCCCAGCTCCCCTTCCTCCATTCCTGGTTCCTTTACTTCCTGGCCGAGGGGAAAACCCCAAATGAAGTGGCACCATAGGTTCACCCCTCTACCCAGCACGCTTCTTCCCTGTGTGCCGGCACCATCCCGGAGCGGGCAGGAAAACCTACAGCTTCCAGGTGAGCAGCGCCCCCTGGTGGCTGCAGTCACTGGGCCTGCAGCGTGTGGGTCACCCCTCTTTCTCCCCAAACCCCCACCCCTGTTTGCCGTGATTGACACGTTCATTCTACCTCATCCTGCCTGGCTTGTGCCAGGTTCTGGTGAAAACACGGGCTAAAGGGGCCCTCCACTAACAAACTTCCCATTCAAACCGGTGGTGGGGAGGCGTGCGTGACCCCCTCCCCCCCTTATCCCCAGTGAGTGGTCACCACAAAGGTCCCAAGGTCCCTAAAAGGCCCTGGTGCCACAGAACTGGGAACTTGGTGTCAGGGCGAAACGAAAGGGGCAGGGAGATCGTGGGGGTTTGCAGGACTCCAGAGTCTGATAACATTGGTTTTGGGGTTGGAGAGATGACTCAGGGGTTCAGACTCTGCCTTGCAGCAGAAGGATTTGAGTTCAGATCCCGGGTCCCAGGTAAAAACGCCAGGGGGAAGCGCTGCAGCCTGCTCCTCTGCTCTGGAAGGTGCAGCCTGGGAAATCCCAGAGCAAAACAAACAGGAGGTAGAAGCAATCCAGGGTGATTCCCAGAGTCACCCTTTGGCCCACAAGCACACAAAGTGCCCTCTGGTACACACACACACACACACACATACACATACACGCATGCACGCACACACGCACACACACAAATGCGCGCACATAAAAAATGTAAGGAGCCACAGTTTGGTTGAGTGGGGAAGGAGTGAGATTTGGATGCTGAAGAGAAAAACATGGGGTGCCAGGCTGGGAGATCCCGCAAAGGTGAAGAGGCCCTAAAGCTGAGGGGAGCTCCAGGTGAACCCTACACTATCCCACCAGACACAAACGTGTCCCATCCAACAGATCACAGACGCACACACCCGGCCATCAGACACCTTCCACGTTTCCCGTGGGGCGCAGAACACGCAGTGCACACAGAACGCCATTCCTGACAGTGTTTGCCCTGGGAAGGGCGGGAAGCACCCCGGTGCCCCTCAGGCGGCTACGAAACCAGTCCTGGCTGGCACCTGGGAAGAGCGAGTGTCAAAGGAGGAGAAGGGGAAGCCTCTGGCTGATTCCACGTCGCTGGGGGAGGAGCTCAGTGGCCATCTGTGGCCAGCAGGGGCGTAGCTCACTTGATGTAAGTCACCTTGCGACCCCCAGACAGGCGTCAAACAGCACTTTATTATAGACCCCCCAAACAGCACTTTATTACAGACCCCCCCAAACAGCACTTCATTACAGACCCCCCAAAGAGCACTTTATTACAGACCCCCCCGACCCTGTGGGCTCAGGACATCCTCTGTAGAAAGGCAGGGAACACACACGATTCTGGTTTCTAGGGATGATCAAGAAGAAACTGACCACACTGTCTCAAGGGGTGCGGCCTGAGTGTCTGGGGGGAGACTGCAGGGAACCCACACTGAGCAGGTACCCAGTGTCTGGAGTTTTGAGCCATGGGGGGGTCTGTCCACTCACTGAGACCAGTAGAAGTGCAAGAGATAGGGGGGCAGAACGGTCCAGATGCATTGGAAGGAGTGGGGGGCAGAGGAATGTAGAGTCTGGGGCGCCCGGGGTCCAGAGCTCCCTGGGAGAGGAGGCCGGGAAGCCTCGGAGAAGCTGAGCAGCCTGGGAATTCTCCCCGTCATCTGGAGCATCTTCCCGCTCTTTTCACCTCCAGCTGTCTCCTCCCTTCCTTTGACACGTGGTGGTCCGAGGGTAGGTGGTCCCCAGCCAGGAACTGTGGCAGTGAGTCAGCTCAGCACCTCCTCTGCCGTCCAGTAACTGTTTTGGTTTCTCTTTAAGTTGCTGCAATAAAATATCCGGGCAAAAAGAATGTGAGGAGAAAAGGGGCCATTTTGGCTCTTGGTCCTGGGTCCACTGAGGCAGAAGGTTACGGCACACCCGCGAGGGGAAGGCAGGGGGGCTGGAACGCACCTGCCCACCAGCGGAAGGCAGGGGGCTGGAACGCACGCCTCGACTTGCTTTCTGCTTACAGTCAGTCCGGGGATCCCCCAGCCCAGGGCACGGTGCCAGCCCAGTGGGCGGGTCTTCTCATGCTCTAGCTGGATGAAGTCCCCATGGGGTGCACAGAGGGTCCCGTCGGGTGAGTCAGGTTGGCAACCCAGACCAATCCTCACCCAGGCAGCCCCATGACGAAGCTTGGCCCGTGGGAGGGGGGGTGTCCATAAGCGATGCAGATAACCAAATTGTCCTTGGCAGCCCTGTCCCCCTCCCCACAGCCCTGTCCCCTCCCCCACAGCCCTGTCCCCTCCCCCACAGCCCTATCCCCCTCCCCCACAGCCCTATCCCCCTCCCCCACAGCTCCATCCCGTTCCCGCACAGCCCCATCCCCCTCTCCCACAGCCCCGTCCCCCTCCCCCAGAGCCCTGTCCCCCTCCCCCAAAGCCCTGTCCCCCTCCCCCAGAGCCCTGTCCCCCTCCCCCAGAGCCCTGTCCCCCTCCCCCAAAGCCCTGTCCCCCTTGCCTGACAGTGGGCGAATCCCTCTGTATAAAAGAAAGAGGCGGGCGAGAGTTGGCTTGGGGTTAAGCCTCTGCCTCAAAAGCAAAAGGACCTGAGTTTGGATCCTCAGATCCCAGGTAAAAGTGCTGGGAGGAAAGGGCAGTACTTCCGGCCCTGGAAGGCGAGCCTGGGAAACCCCAGATCAAAGCAATAAGGAAGTAGAGACATCCAGATGATTCTCCACGTCACCCTTGGGCCTTCCAGGTGCGCACACACACACACGTACATACATGTACACATACATACAGACACACATATACATGTATGCACACACGTGTGTGCACACACGCACACACAAAGGGCAGGACAAGCAGTAACCTGAATATTTAAACCCCAACACGTCGATGTCACATTAAACATAAAGGATTGAAACAGCTGCCAAAGACAAAGTTTGCCAGCCAGGAAGGCAAAGAACAGCCACACGCTGCTCACAGAGCCACCATCCAGCAGGGGAAACTGAGGCAGGGGTGGTGGACAGGAAAGACAAGGAAACACCGTCTGCGTCCGCAACATTATATCATCTGTCATGCTTTGGGGTGAGGCGTCCCCCATGGGTCCCCAGCTGGCAGCCAAGTTCAGGAAGGTCTTGGAATCTTTGGGAGGTGGAGCCTCCTGGAGGAAGTGTCCCTGGGGAGGGCCTTGAGGTTTGACATGACACCACCCCCTCCCGCTCTTTCTCCTCTCTCCCTGTCTTCTCTCTGTTCTTCTCTCCTCAATCTCTCCCTCTCTCCCCTTCTCATCTCTTCCCTCTTTCCCATCCCCTCTCTTTTGGTCTCTTTCCCCCCTCTCTTCCCCTCCTCTCTCTCCCTTCTTTCTCTCTTCCTCATCTCCTCTCTGTCCTCTTTTCCCCTCTCTCCTCTCATCTCTTCCTGTCCCTCCCTCCCTCCCTGCTGTTGACCTGAGCCAGCCTCCTGCTCTTGCCTTGGTGCCCTGCACTCTGTGTCCCCCCGCCCATGGACTCTCTTTCCACCGGGGTCGCAAGCCTCTCCCCCTTAGGCTGCTCAGGTCACTCCATGTTATCACACGACAGAAGAGAAGCTGCAACAGCCTTTGGCGCCACCGGGAGCCGTGCTGCTGCAGAGCCTCTAAGCAATACTGGGACAGCCGTGTGGTGTCGCCTGTAGTTCCAATCCTCCAGGAGACTGACGCAGGAAGATTGCTGTGAGTTTGAGGTTGGCCCAGCCTAAGCTAACTGGGCGACTACCAGGCTAGCCTGGGCTACGCAGCAAGACGGTCTCAACAAAACAAAATGCACGCCGGAAGAGAGACACCACAAAGCCTTCGCAACATGCTGCCTGACATCCTCACGTGACAAGATACAGCTGGAAAGCAAGGGACAAGTTCAGAGACAGAGTTTTCCACCCTCGTGGCGGTGTCATGGTTTGAAATGTGTCCCCCACAGTCTCCTGTGTTTGGTAAAGTCATGGCACCTTTCAGAGGTAGAGCCTTGCCGGAGGAAGGTGGTCACAGGGGATGAATGAGTCCCACCTTACCTCCTGGAGAAGTCTGCTGCAGTGCCGTCGCCTCCAGCTCCAGCCACCAGCCATGCCACCTTCGCCATGAAAGACTGTTTCTCCCCTCTGGAACCATAAGCTATTAAATCTCCCTTTCTCTCCTAGGTTGCCTGACTTTGGGTGTCTCTCACAGCAACACATAAGAGTAACTAAGACAGCAGAGAAGCTTAGCACACTGGCCTCGGTGCAGGCAGATCGCAGACTGAAAGGTCAGGAAAATACGCAACTCGGCGTCTGATGCCCACAGCTCGTCCCAAGAGCAAGCACCCTGAAGACTGAGCGTTGCCAGACATGAAGCAAAGCCAAAGACCTGCCAAAGACCCATCCCGCAGGACGGCTCTGGTCCCGGAGGAATCAAGCTGGAAGCTACAGGTCATCCAAGGTGCGCAGGTTTTGGGTGCTCGGCAGTTGACTAAGGGTCAACGAGGACCAAATCTTCGCCTTGCAATCTGCAGACACTGCAGTGAGCTCCACAGCTGAGTTCACCATCCCAACCCTGTCCAGGAGCGTCCTCAGCTGTGCCTCGTGCCTTCGTACTGCTGCGGCCAGGGTCGTCACCGGGCCATGGTTCCCATCCGTCCTCAGGACGCTTCCACCTGCAGCACTGCAGCCCTGTCCCATAGCACCCGAATCTCTGCTCCTCACTCCACTCCCAGCCTCCTCTCTGTCTCAGAGATGGGACGAATCTTAGGATGTCACCCAGGTGGGACTGAAGTGTCTTTCTGTGGACGCTAGTCCACCTAGCACAATGTCCTGCTCATCCGTGCTGTAGCGTATGTCTCCATTTTGATCTTGTTTAAAGCTGAGTAATACTGTACCCTGAGGACATGTCTCTGTGTTTACCCATTTATCTAGAGATGGGTTGTGCCTTCCTTCGCTACTGGGATTACTGCTAGGGGTGTGTGCGCCGGCTCTCACACACACTTTCAGTTCTCTTCATCCACCAGTCTCTCTGCCTGCCTATCTCTCTCTCTCTCTCTCTCTTCACCATCATCATAATCTATCATCTATGTAACATCCATCAATCATCAATCTATCACTCGTCTATAATCTATCAATCATCTACAGACACACAAATATCAATCTATCAATCATCTACAGACACACAAATATACGTATACGTAATCTGTAAGTACAGCTGCTGTATCGCGTGCGATGCTTCTTGAAGTCTTCTAGGAATGTCCACACTGTCTCCCTCAGTGGCTACGCCATTTTACATCCTGCTTTTTAGTTTTATTTTAGTCATCTATGTGTGCCTGTGTGTGCACACGTGTGTATATGTGTGACTGTGTGCATGCATGTGTGCACATACCTGCGTATATGTGCCTGTGTGTGTGGGTGCACCAGCCTTGCAGTGCATGTAGAAGTGTGTTAGTATAATTTCTATGTGCACACATGTGCATGTGTGCACGTGTGCATGCCTGTGTCTGTGTGAGGCTGTGTCTGCGTGTGCCTGCATGTGTGTGTGTGTGCTCGTGTGTGCACACAGGCGCACTGGCCTATGCATAATTTCATTTCTGTTGCTGCGATGTTCTGGCAAGAACAGCTGAAGGGGGCATGGTCCTCTTCAGCTTGCGTACTTGTGCGTGTGTGTGCGTGCGCGTGCATGTGCGTGTGAGCGTGCAGGTACACTGTTCTGGGCAGGTACACATAAAGGTGTATTACTTTCATTTCTGCATGTGCTCGTGTGCATCAAAGACGTCAAGGGTCTCCCACATTCACTCTTCCCTTATTCTCTGAGACAGGGTCTCTCACTGAACCCAGAACTCTCTGCTTTAAACTCTGTCCCGTGAGCTCCCAGGATCTGCCTACCCCCTCCCCCTTCAGCTCTGGCTTACCGATGCGCACTGGCTTTAACATGGGCTTTGGAGAGCAGAACTTACACAGCACGCTCCGTACCCTCTGAGTCGCACCTCGGCCCCTCTTTTGAATTTTCCAGAGCTGCTTATTGGTGGGGTTTCCTGCGGTCTGATTCTGGCTCTGAGCACTGTGCGACCTCTGGCCCTGCCCCTCATGTCATGACCCAGTAAAGTGTCACTGAAGGGGAGGAGTGTGTGTCCCCGGGAGCTGATCCTACACATGATGGCCAGTGGGAAGCTAACTGCACAAGGAAGTGACCGGGAGCCATGTCAGACGTTCCACTCACCTATACTCCATTTCCAGCTCACTTCCCCTTGGCGACCCTTCCTCCCAAACATACACACCTGACGCTCTTTGCATGACTCCGACACGAGGTCAGATCCGGGGCAAGTCAGCCGTAAACGTTAGCTGTCTTCACCAACGGCAGTTAAGACCCTTCCCAGTTTTTATAAAAATGCGCCCCACGAGAGCATGGTGACAAAGACCCCCTGGGGTCTTCAGAACAGTCGTGTGCAGATGACAATCCCCATGAAAGCACTTGGCAGCACTTTTCTGAAAATATTTACTTCAGCACGACTCTGGTTGGAAAAGGACAGCAGCCTTTCTTGAAAGTTTGCTCCACCTGGAAAACTGTGAACCGGATCTACCCACACCTCGCCCAAGGCCCATGTTTTGTCACCAGCATGGAGGCTCTATAATGCCTGAGCCTAAGCTTGTGTGTGAGCATGCCAGGGCTGACCCGACGGGCAGCCGGATGCAGAGCCGCCGCCTGGCATTGGCCTTTCTTGAGACCCTCTCGGTCTGTACAGCCTATTCCCCTCCCTCAGGGTGTCATGGCATCTGCGGCCAGCAGGTGGAGCACGTGCTGCCTAGGCAGAAACTCTGTCGCCACCTAATGGCTATAAGTAAACACTACACCTGTCATCCAGTGGAAGGCGCAGGAAGACTTAAGTCCAGGGCAAGAGGATAACCGCCTACCACGGCTGACAGACTGGCACAAACAGGAATATTCCGATTCTGAGCCTCCAAAGGCATTTTATTTTCTAGTGCTGTTTTTATTCTTTTTCGGAGCTGGGGATGGAATTCAGGGCCCAGTGCACAAGAAGCGATGCTGTCCTATGCCCTTCCTCCTGAAACCCAACGCAAACATTTCCCAACGTCCTCCTTTCCCTTGCTGCTTACAGGCCAATGTTCCTTCACTCCTAACCCCCCAGAAAGGCTGGTCCTGACTCTTTATGGCCTTACCAGACTGCTCCAAAGTAGTTCTATATAGTGGGGAGGATTCCAAGACAAGGTGAATCCTACGCAGAAACCTACGCATATGGAATCTCCAGTCAGGTACTGGGAGGGATGAAATGTGGAGGAGTTACTAAAGACAGAGACGTTGTGAGATACCCCAAAAAGATCACTCTTGCATCTCAGAGAAGACAGTGGAGCAGAAAAACTTCATGATTCTGTGAATCAGCTCTGCGGACTTCACAGACCCAGAGGTGGGGATGCTGTGTTCAGCAAACAGAAAACTAAGTAATTCTGAATCTCTGATAACCAATAATGCTTAATGTATGGCACAAATATTGCTAGATGAGCCCTGTAATCAAAATTTAGGCACCTGACAGGATCTTCCAATTACAAAATAATCACAAATATCTCACATCCGTTCATACCTTCCCTTTAAAAAAAAAAAGTACTCAATTGTCTAAACCTTGCAGTCGGTTTTTTGGGTTTCTTAGATCTTTTGATTGAGAAAACACTTCAAAAACTTGGGGTTCTCACGGACAACGGATTACTTTTTCTACACTTCTCCTTTGATCTCCTAATGCCTTCGGATGCAGTCCCTTCTTTTCATATCTCCTGCCTGCAACTTTCTAATAGAGGAACGAGGACGCCGGTATCCGGCCCCGAACTTCGGGCGCTGCGGGGCCTGCGTGTGCGCAGGTGGGGAAACACTGAGCGCCCAACTCCCTCCTGCCCGCCACAGTTCCTGCAAAAGGTCGTTTAAAGTCTCGTCCTGGCCATCGGAATCCAAATTTAAGAAAGCCGCTAGGCGGAACCTACAAATCGGCTCCCATCCGGGGAATTCCCTACTGCTAGGCGGACCGGAAAGCGACGTGGACGCCCTCAGTCTTCATTGGGCAGAACTTCCGGAAGGATCCCGAATGCCCGCTTCCGTATTGGCCCCTATCTAAGGTGTGTTCCTGGAGGTCCTCCGGCCTGCCCTCGTGCTCTCATTGGCTAACACCCTACAATCCGTGGACGGGTTGGCGGGAGAGAGAGGCCCCGGCCCCGCCCCTCTATCAACCCACTCCATTTTAAACAAAAAACCTCGAGGACTCTGATACTGCCAAGCAAGCCAGAGCCTTTGTGTTTCGTAGAACCTGGGGGTTTAGAGAGACGTGAAGGCGGGGAAGCCCGGAACGATTCCTTCGCGGAACCACTGAGGCAAAGGCTCCGGGAGCACTTCGAGGGACGGACCGCGCGGGCCGGGCTGGGCGCGCAGGATGGCGGGGGACGCGGGCTCCGAGGCCGCCATCCCCGTGGACCTGCGGCGGGAGCGGCGCCTGGTGTGCGTGGAGTACCCGGGCGTGGTGCGCGACGAGGCCAAGATGCTGCGGACGCTGGGCGGCGAGGAAGGCGTCTCCCGGGTGAGGAGCCGGGAGGCTCGGGGGCCGCGGGGAGAGGGGCCGCGGGGTGGGACGCGGCCGAGGGGGCGGGACCTCCGGCGCGGAGCTGTTTCCTTGGCAACGGGGGTGGGCGGGGCTTGGCTTGCTTTCCCTGGGCTGGCAGGTTTCGTTCCATTCTCTGTCCAATGTGAGTCGCGTCCTCGGGTCTGTGCCAGCAGGACAGCACGTACCCCTGCCATTGGCGCTCGGGGGGGTGCGATTACCTGCCAGAGTGGGTTTTTTGGTGTGTGCCAGACACATTCCGGGGTGCTTGACTTACATCCGGTTCTCTTTGGAACCTACCAGAGTGAGAACCAGCAACGTCTGCGTACAGGGCAGCAGACCCAGCGTGTGCAAGGCCACACGGCGAGGAGGAGAGCTGGAAGGAGGGCCATGTATTTGATTACGTGGATCAGACCTCGCAATCCCTCTCTTCTTTAGAACACCTTCATGTAGATCGCCTCTGGAAGTTAATCTCTGGTTCCGGTCTTATTGTCTGTCTGGGCTCCTTGACCCTGAGACTGTAAACTGCTGGGAACTGGAACCACTTTCATTCACTTCTGTATGCCTGACATCTAGGAGAGTACCTAGCTTTATAAGGATTTGTCAGCGGCTGGAGAAAGGGCTCAGCCAGTTACAGTTTCTTGCACAAGCAAGATGACTGGTGTTTGGATCCCCAGAACTCACATAAATAAATGGTGGGTTGGTGTCGTGTTCTCTTCTGAATACTTAGTTGTTTCCTGCTTCCCTCCATCTCTCTCCGTCCTACTACAGATCTATGCTGACCCTACCAAGAGGCTAGAGCTCTATTTCCGGCCCAAAGACCCATACTGCCACCCCGTATGCGCCAACCGCTTCAGTACCAGCAGCCTGCTGCTGAGGGTCAGGAAAAGGACGAGGCGGCGGAGAGGCGTGCTGGGGACTGAACCCCACCCTGAGGTCATGTTTGACTTGGAGATTCTTGGCATCGTTTCCACCATTTACAAATTTCAAGGTAACCATGTTGCCGTTCACCTACATGGTTGCTGATAAATGACCATCAAAAGGCTTAAGGGAACAAGCGCTTTATTCTCTCTACGATTGTCTGGTTACAGTTCTCAGTCCAGCTTGACAGGAGAGCTCATGCCAACACTAGGGACAAGGGAACTGGCCCCACCATCTTTACATAATGGCTGAGAGAGGGATGATACTTACTTGCCAGACTAGCATGTCTGGCCAAGTGTACAGAAGGATGCCGACTCTCTCAACCAGCTGTTGGTATTTTATTCCATTGCCTAGTCCCACCCATCATGGGCAGGACCTTCCCCATCTGCTAGACGATATTTTGCAGGTTTGCTCTGAGCTTAGCTCAACCATTAATTCTCTATAAATGTGCCCAGAGCTCAAACCCTCAACGGTCTAGTTGACACCTGTGCCTAACTATGACACCACGACATCTGTAGTGGTAACGGGCGACTTCAGGGTCTGCTTTGGACCTGCATGGCTCAGCTGTGCCAGGGATGTGGGCTGGCATATGCACAGGTTTAAGATGGTACTGTGGGAATGGTAAGCAGGGCTCAGGCCCCACTGTGGAGTCAGCCCTTCCTCTCCAGCCCACGGTGCCCTAGTGACTGGGGATACAGTGCCACAACCTTCCAGATCCTTATGAAGGGAGAGATCTAGTTCTGGGGAAATCTCCTACTTCATTACTTCAAAAGATTTAAAATAGGAGGGCACTTTACAGAAAGCTGTGTAGTAAATAAAATTCCTAAACTATAAATAGAAATGTAACTTTACAGGGTATCTTATAAAATATAAAGACAGAAATATAAAGGGACTGTATATTGTTCAGAAACTTAACCAGATTCACAGTTTTTGAGGGTTTACACTATGCAAATCCTCCAGCACACTGGGCAGTGTTTTTCAATGAACTATCCATAGTTTCATCTTCTACAGATGTTTGGTGATATTAATTGGCTGACCTTATTCTGGATTTTACACCATGCAATCTGTCAGCTGACTTACATGATTGTGGAACTTATTTGCATGCTCAATTGATTAATTTTAGGCCTGAGCTGCTTGAGTCAGAAACCTCCCAGTTCTAAATAAAACTGTGTATGGGGCCGTGTCGAACTGGTGAGCAGGTCTCCCAGTCTGGGGGCCCCTCCCAAGCAGGCCTCAGCCTCCCAAGACCCCAAGACACGGCACCACAGGACTGTGCCCGCTGCCGGTTCCTCCCAGCTTCGCTGCCCTTACCAGCTTCAGTTACCTGGCACCTCATGCGTCTGTGACCTGGATGTCTTACGGAGCCTCAGTCAGGTTTCTTCTTACAGGTAACACCAAGAGGAGGCCGGAAGCGGGAGCTGAGAAGAGGCAGGGTGAAAGAGTGTGTCCTTTGTAATTGTTCCTGTCTGAACTGGGCCTGTTTCTTTCTTTTTTTCAGTGTATTTTCTAGTTAACATGCAAAGCGAAGAATTTCACTGTGATGTTATATTTCATTCTGATTCATCTTCTCTCATTGACCCTCCTTCCTCCTCCAGTTTCTTTGGGTGTGTGTCTTGACTTCTCTCAACCTCAGTCTTCTCATTTATACAGGGGGGCTACAGAGCCCTCAAGAGATTCAAAGCTGGTACCTGTTCCAAGGTACACGGGAAGCTTCTTGCCAGCCTGAGACATGTCCAGCTATAGCTGTCGTAAGAGATGGAGAAGGAAGAGGAGAATCAGGAGAATGAGACAGCCGTGTGATCCTCTGGCAGAGCAGCTCCACTGCTCAGCCTGGCTTTAGACCAGCAGCATCCGCTCCTGGAGCTCAGTGGAAATGCTGGTTGGAGCTGGCACGAGGGGCCCAGGTGGCTTCTCACACACTCTTTGTTCCCTGGCTCCCCTGCCTCCCCCATCTCCTCCCCAAGCTGGCAGAAGAGTCCTGCTCGGCACCTCCTGGAACATGTGGGTGTCAGCATTGCTGGATCCCAGTGGATGTCCACTTGTCCTTCCAGGCATGTCCGACTTCCAGTACCTGGCGGTGCACACGGAGGGGGCCGGCAGGCACGTGTCCATGTATGACAAGGTGCTCATGCTCAAGCCCGAGAAGGAGGACTTCTTCCACCAAGACCTGCCGCTCTACATCCCCCCGCCCATCTTCTCCCGGCTGGACACGCCGGTCGACTACTTCTACCGCCCAGAGACGCAGCACCGGTAAGCACCCGGCCGGCTGGGCCTCAGGCTCCTGTGCGCAAAGGGGCCTAGGCAATAGTACTTCTCGACACATGCGTCGGGCCTGGAGTTAGAGACCCGGCACAGAGCACGTGTCCTCGCCAGCAGACTGTGGTGTTGGTTCCCAGAGATCCCACAGGACAGCAGGCTTGGCTGTAGACCACAGTATCCCTGCTAGGAAGCGTCTCATTGGTTAGTCCTGTGCGACATCCCCTTCAGCCAGCCTCCTGGCAGAGATGTGGTGTCTGTACCGTAGGACCTCACCCATCCCTCCGTTTACCACTCCTGGTCGCTTACGTGGCTGAGGTTGCTTCTGAGACTGTCCTGCCCTGTCCGCATGTCCGCTGCTGCCATCCTCTCACGTGGACAGGCCTTTCCCTGCATCTTACGTCTGTATATTATGTAGCCTTGACCATGTCACACATGTGTGCATGTATCCTGATCATACGCTCCCTGATCCCGCTCCCCGTGTAGGAAGCTGCGCTCTGTCCCGAGGGTGGGAACTGGGGGCTGCGCTCTGTCCCGAGGGTGGCACTAGGGGCTGCGGTCTGTCCCAAAGGTGGCACTGGGGGCTGCGGTCTGTCCCGAGGGTGGGCACTGGGTCTCAGAATCAGCAGTGTATTTCTCCTGCACTGAGGACCATGAAAAGCTCTAACTCAGATGCGTTGGCGTTTGGACGATCTGCGTGGCAATGAGACCCCCAGAGCTGTGGGCAGGCAGCCTGGGCAGAGGCCAGCCACGCGCGCAGGACAGACATTTCCTCTAGTACGGCTGGGACTGACGGGTGTGCAGGAAAGGAGTTTGGGGTTAGTGTCCCCCCAGCTGTGGCACTCAGCCTCCCGGGGATTTGCCAGTGCTCGGTCACTTTGTTCCATGAACAAGGAAGACAGACGTCGAGTCTCCAGGCAGCGTGGAAAGCCCCGGACCCATCTTGTCCGTTCCCAGGCTGCTGGGTCCTCGAAGCCAATCTTACCATATGTGCTCAGTACTTGGCCCAGAGCTCTGTCGCCAGGGTGGTTCTCGCCCTGTGGCACTCTCCCGCCCTGTGGCACTCTCCCTCCACTGTGGCATTCTCCCTTCCCGTGGCACTGTCCCTCCCCTGTGGCACTCTCCCGCCCCGTGGCACTCTCCCGCCCTGTGGCACTGTCTCTCCACTGTGGCACTCTCCCGCCCTGTGGCAATCTCCCACCCTGTGGCACTGTGCCACCCCTGTGGCACTTTGCTGCCTCTGCCTTCCAGGTGTTAGGATCGAGGACTTGAGCCACCACCCTGCAAAGGCAGAATTTCTCATTTTATTGCACGTTTCCCAAAGATAGCAACATGTCCACCTCTGTTCTGTGCTTACTAAGCTGGCCTGGGAGAGACCCTGCTGGTAGTGTGGGTGAGAAGGAAGCTTCGGGGTGAGCCTGTGCTTTCTTATCGGCCAGAGGAGAAGTGTCTGGGTGGCGTTGTGCCCTGGAACTCTTCCGCAGCAGCTTCCAGCCACCTTCAGTGGCTGCACTAGGGCCAGGTGCGCAGGACAGACCATGAGCGGATGTGTGGGTTGAGGGGTTGAGGAGACCACTGAGGAGCTGACATCAGAAGTGGGTGATGAGAAAGAATGTTCTAGATGATGGGTTTGGCCAGTGCAGAGGCAGCATGGGGTCAGGTGCTGCCAAAGCCGGGGGCACCTGGGGCTCTAGACCACCGTAGCAGCAGACTTGGGTCTCAATCTGAGAGCTCACTGCTATGAGCTTGGGGTGCTCCCATTACTGGGGAAGCAGCGGTGGGGGATCATTTGAGCCTTGGGGTCTGAGGCCAGCCTCGGTGACACAGGCTCTGTCTCAAAAAAGGGAAAGTGGTTGTTGTGCCTTGTGACACACGTCTGCACCCAGAGACTCAGGAGACTGAGGCACCAGGGTCCTGAGTTCAAGACCACCCAGAGCCACAGGGTGAGACAGGATCTCAGCCTCCCCATCCTCCCCAAAAATGACAGGAGCCAGACAAAGTCTGTTTGGACTGACGTCTTCCAGGTCTGCTCCATCTGTCAGTCCTGCCCCTCCCTGGCTTTTGTAGTGATGACAGGAAGCTGCTTATTGGGAAAATGAGCATTATGAAAAAATTGTGACTAAAAACAACAGGCACCATCAGCTCACCATGCACGCACGGGGCACGGCGTCTTCCTGTGCACGCACGGGGCACGGCGTCTTTGCATGCACACATGTTTTCCTATGCATTCTTGGGGCATGGCGCAGCTTCATATGCACATGTGTCTTCCTATACATGCACAGGGCATGGTGTCTTCGTATATGCGTGTCTTCCTGTGCATGCATGGGGGACGGTGCATCTTCATGTGCGCACGTGTCTTCCTTGTATACTCGGGGCTTGCCATGTCTTCCTATGTGAAATATCTACTTGGTTGGACGTGTTTTAAGCAGAGACAAGGGCCGAAAAAGTGATTACTTTTTCTGTCGGCATTTCTGAAGCATTTTCCTGACATTTGTATTCTTGTAGCTATGCAAGAATATACAAAGGAGAGTGGCACTGACAGCGGCTGTAACTGTTCCAGGCTACTGGGGAGGTCAAGGGGAGACTGCCAGCCGCCCTGAGGCCCACAGGCATGGTTTTTTTCTCCCCCCATGAGAAGGATCGCGTTTCCAGCACCTGGGAAGAACCTGCCTTTCTTCCCAGGACACCCTGCTATCTGCATGGCCGTCCTTGGAGCAGGGCTGACTCCCTGTCTCACAGGCTCCTTCCTGGGTCCAGAAGATTGTGCTTCCCATAAACTGGGGTGCAGAGCAGGGGCCAGGAGGCTGGCAGGGTTCAGAGTCCCTCTGCTCCTCAGGAAAGTTCCCCTGGGTAGTCCTTTGTGGTCAGAAACTCATGACCCCACCAGCAGTTCTCTGTGAGCTTGGAGTCATTGTGCTGCACGGACCCTGGCTGGAGGCAGGGAGTGGGGGGCAGAGGCAGCCATGGGGCCCTCACCTGCGGTGACAGGCACAGCAGCCTTCTGCTGCTCCTCCCCGGGTGAAAACCGACCACTTGGCTTTCCTCGTTGGAGATTTGGGGGATTCAGGAAGGAATCTTCAAAGGGAAGCAGTGTTGTACCTGTTCGTATCTCGTTTGGCAACGAAAACCACTTGTTGTCCTTGTTGTAGTCTGCACACGCTGTTTACTCGAGTAGACAGGCAGGCTGAAGTCCAAGCGGGCCGAGATGGCAGGCCTGCGGCCACTGCTCAAGAAGCAAGATTCACTCTCCCGACCCAGGGGTTTGAGACTAGTCAGGGTGACATAGCAGGGAGACGTGACTTAAGTAAAAGAGAAGCATGTGTTCCAGAAAGGTAACAGTTGCCTGGGTGGAAGTTCTTGTGTCAGGGTGTAGACTGAATGCCCTCCAGATGCTGTAGTGTGGATCGCGTGGTAGAACCAGAGGCTGCTGTGTAACAGCTAAAGCTGAGGATGGGCACTCGGGGCTGCCTGGCACTGGGCTGCTGGGTCAGTGCCATGTTCCTGATGTCCATCCCTGGAGAGTGGGCAGTTGGTGCTCTCTCTGGAGAGTGGGTAGCTGCTGATGCTTGTCTCTGGAGAGTGGGCAGCTGCTGCACGTGTTTGGGGAACCAGTCACCAAGGTGTGTTCTGGTCCAGCTCATAGGTTTGTTTAGAGCAGATTTTTAGGTTTATAGCAAAATAAGAAAGTACAGGGAGGGATTCCCCTTTTGACACAATATAAGAAATGCACACTTCACCACCAGAAGAGTCTGTCTGTTCAGTGGACAGAGCTTGTGGTGTGTGGTCGTCACCAAGTGCAGTCTGCATGGGGTCCCTCTTGCCATAGGGATCTGTAGGTGTGGACAGGTGGAACCTTCATTTTAGCCCTTGGGCTCTAGCAGCACCGTTCGCAGCATCCTGTACTGTGCAAACATTTCTGACCCCAGGTCTTGCCCTGTTGAAGACCATTGCTTGCAGCCAGGCCCAGCTCCTGTCACTTGCTGGCTTGGCAAGGGCCAAGGCACTTCCCGAGAAAGACTTTCTTGGGATCATTTTGAGAGTTAAGTGAGTAGTGTGAAGTCAGTGTCAGTAAGCGTGGCTCTTGTCTCTGTCCATGGTAACAATTGGTTGGGTTCTCTGTAGCTGATTCACCCTTTCCAACTGATGAACCTTTAGATGGTGCCTGCTTTGCCTGGGCGGGGGGTTGCTGTGTGGCATGAGTCACAGCTGCAGTTGGGATGCCCTGACCATTTGACGGGTGCCTGCCTTTGGCATGCTCTGTCCCCTGGGGCCTCCTTCAGCGTTACAGGCTCAGGTGCTACCGCAGACAGGGACAGCTCCTTTCTCTTCCGTGGGGGACCGTCAGAGCTCTTCAGCAGGCAGCTCTGAGATGTTCTCCACCCTGGAGTTCCGGGACAAGGCACACAGCGTGGGTCACTGCGCAGCAGGCCTGCTGGACTCCTGCTGGCCTGGTCAAGCCTGTGCTTGGGACGGCTCTGCACGCTGTCCGCAGCAGCTCTCTCTGCTCGCAGGGAAGGCTACCACAACCCACCTGTTTCGGGCGAGAACCTGATTGGACTGAGCAGGGCCCGGCGCCCCCACAATGCCATCTTTGTCAACTTTGAGGACTCCGAGGTGCCTGACCAGCCTTTGGAGGCGGCCGTGCAGACGTGGAGGAAGGCCTGCACCAACCCTGTTGATCAGAAGGTGGAGGAGGAGCTGAGGAAGGTGAGGCTCGCATCTCACCCAGCCGCCGGGCCACCTGCCCAGTGTTTACTCAGCTGCCTCCACCCTGTGGCTCTGCCCAGTGTCTGGACTGACTTCTGTACAGTCAGTTCGTCAGTGCAAGGAAATGGTTTTGCCTCCAGAGGTCATATCTGAAAGTCAGGCTGGAGCTGGGCCTCGTGGCCCAGCTTGTATCCCGGGGCCTGGGAGGCAGAGGCCAGCAACTTAGAGGCCAGCTTAGTGCAGAGCGAACTGAAGGCCAAACGACTGAGTGAGGTGCCCTGGTCAACAGTAAATAAGGGCCTGGGGACAGCTCAGATGTAAGCATCGCCTCGCAAACCCACACAGCGTAGGAGAGAAACACCCTGGTATATCCTGTGCCCACGCGCACAGGCATTCTCTGTCCCTGTCTCTGTCTCTGTCTGTCTCTCAGATGAGAAAGAGAAGGTTGATGTCACTGCTCAGTGTAACCACTTGTTTTGGAATGTGCAGGCCTTACATTTAGTCCCCAGAACTCAAGTGCTACATTCCCAAGTTTGAAAATGCTTCGTGGGGGGCTGGAGAGGTGGCTCAGGGGTTAAGCCTCCGCCTTGCAGGTGGAAGGTCCTGAATTCGGATCCCAGATCCCACGTATAGACGCCAGGTGGAAGTGGGGGCGGCCTGCGCTTCTGGTCCTGGTAGGGCGGAGCCTGTGAATCCCGGGGCAGAAGGAGGTGGAGGCGTCCATGGTGGTTCGCGAATTCGTCCGTGGTTCTACACACACACACACACACACACACACACACACACACACACACACACACGCACAGTTGAATAAATAATAAAAAAAAAAAAAATGCTTCGTGGAACTCTTGGAAATGGTGTGGGGCCTGAATGCGGAACCGGATCCAGCCATGTGCCTGGCTCTGGAACCTTCATCCCGGGTAGCCCTGGAGCTGTGTCGTGGGCTCCGCGTGCCCAGCAGGCAGACTGGCTCCCCGTGTTGAGGCTGGAGTCACTGCGTGGGGGCAGCACCCTTCAGAAACCGAGGCTCTCTGAGTGTCCGTCGCCAGGAGGTTGCAGTCTGCAGCTTCTGCTGCCCTCGGGACACAGTTAGCCCGAGCCTGGCTCACGGCACATCCCTGCCGCCTCCTCAGGCCCCGCGGCTATGTGTCCACCTCCCTGAGCCAAGCCGTTCCCTTTGCCCGCTTGGCATCCCACCCCAGGCATTTCCCTTCTAGTTAGGGGTGCTTGGGCAGCTGCGGTTCTGGCATATGCCTTCCGGCTCCACTGTCCATCATACTGTGCCCATGTAGACAGGAACTGTGGCCTTGGTCTCTCAGGACCCCCACTGCACAGTTGCTTGCGCAGGATGTAATCCATGCCCCTAGGGAATGGAGGAAGGCAGAAAGGGGTGGGCACGGGGCCCAGACATGCTGAGAATGCCAGGAGAACGGGTGGCTGTTCACCTCACTGTCTGCCCTTGGTCTTCCCAGCTCTTCGACATCCGTCCTGTCTGGTCACGAAATGCCGTGAAGTCCAACATCAGCGTTCATCCTGACAAGCTCAAGATCTTGCTTCCTTTTATGGCCTATTACATGGTAAGTGGCAGCTAGCTGCACACCCCGCTCGTCGGTTTCCACTAGCTAAGGCGACACTTGGCGTCACGGCAAGAGAGGATGAGCCTGTCTTCTAGTGTCTCTGTCTGGAGCCTCTGAGGCAACTCGTTAAAGCTCCGCCACCTTCCGATAGTGTCTGGCCACATGCAGGTGGCTTTGGGAGGAAAGTTTGGTTACCTGTCATAAGTGAAAGATCATGGGGGCTGGAGAGGTGGCTCAGGGGTTAAGCCTCTGCCTTGCAGGCGGAAGGTCCTGAGTTCGGATCCTAGACCCCACATATAGACGCCGGGCGGAAGCGGGGGCGGCCTGCGGTTCTGGTCCTGGTAGGGTGGAGCCTGTGAATCCGAGGCAGAGTAACAAGGAGGTGGAGGCGTCCATGGTGGTTCCTGAATTCGTCCGTGGTTCTACACACACACACGCATACACACGCACACACACATACACACACAGTTGAATAAATAATAAATTAAAAAAAAAATAAGTGAAAGATCATGTGCCATGGAATGATCTGGTGGTGAGACCTCCAAGCCCAGGCACCAGATGAGGCCGTGCCACATCCTGATTCTTCTCTGAGGTGCATCGAGCCTGGGGCCCAGGCTCAGAGGCAGCGCTGCTGTGTGCCACGGCTCCGCGCCGCTGTGTGCCACGGCTCCGCGCCGCTGTGTGCCACGGCTCCGCAGCCCGCTAGTGAGTCCAGGCCTAGTGTCAGCACCTGAGTGAGGTGAGTTGGGATCCACCCTTGTCCCTCAGCGGAAGATGCAGATGGGGTGTTTTGGAGGTTCCTGCAGGTACAGAGAGAAGCCAGCCTGAAAGTTTGTGGCGGGGCTGGGGTGCACAAGAGGCTCATCCCTCTCGTCCTGCTTGACCAGACTCTGGAAAGCCACCTCCCCTGAACTTGGGCCCCGGTCCGGGCCCCGGGTCCTTAGAGGTGCTGCAGGGATGCGGGCATCCTTGCACCAGGACGTTCTCACAGTGTTCTGAGCACTGAGTGTTACAGCCGAGGGTCTCACTTTACCCTCCCCTCCTCTTGCCACACCTCTCTGACGGCCAGGGAGCCTGTGGAGGTGACAGAGTAGAGTCTTTGAGCGACAGCTAGGTGGGAGTCCAAAGTGGTGAAGTCTCGGGGGGCTGTGCTGCCTCACCGTAGGGTCTGGTTCCTATCCACATGTGAGGACCTGGCCTTGGCCTGACCCACACTCACCTTTTCCAGATAACAGGCCCGTGGAGAAGCTTGTGGATTCGATTTGGCTATGACCCACGAAAACACCCCGATGCCAAGATTTACCAAGTCCTGGATTTCCGAATCCGTTGTGGAATGAAATACGGTAAAAACACAAGCACTGCCCTCTCTGCTGCCTCCCATCATCCCTAGGGAGAGGACAGAGTGCTTCTCACGTGCACCCCGCCATGGCAGTCCATGGGTGCGGTAGCTTAGACACGACTGCGTGACCTGTGACCCTCCTGCCCGTGCCAAGGCGTCAGATGGCAGGGAGCCCACATGGGCGGCAGTGCCCAGCGGATTGCTGGCGTCCTTTCCTGCGGTGGGCGGCGGCTGGCATTGCTCTCTCTAGCTGCGGACCCTGCGAGCCTGGCCTTGCCTCGCAGCAAAGCCCTGGCTGTTGGCAGACGGGCCTCGCACCCTCCTCCTCTAACGCACCGCCCTGCGCAGGTTACGGCTCCAGGGACATGCCCGTCAAAGCGAAGCGCAGCACCTACAACTACAGCCTGCCCATCACCGTCAAGAAGACGTGTAAGCGCCGGGGCCGCTCAGCAGCGCGTTATTGCAGGGCTCTGCCAGCCCCTCCTCCTGGGGCAAGGAGGGTACAGAGGGCAGGCGGGGGATCCCACTCCCTGTGTACCAAAGCACTGTCTCGCCCTCATGCAGCCAACCAGCCGGTCACCATGCACGACCTGAAGCAGGGCCTGGGCCCCTCCGGGACAGCTGGACCCCGGAAACTGACCCCCAACAAGTACAAGCTCAAGGTGGGTGCCAGACTCCAGCGGGAAAGCCGAGGGTGGGGACGGGGTGTCTGCCTTCCGGGCCGGGCGCCCTGGGGGTGGGCAGGGCTGTGATCACGTGGCTTCTCATCGGCTGCCTTCGCATCGCTGCCGTCTCAGGGATAACTGGGCGCATCGTCCAGGTCACGAGGAACTAGGGACATCCAGCAAGAGAGGCCACAGTCCTGGAGAGGAGGGTTTGACCTCCTGTGTGTTGGTTGCACTTGGTGCACCTGCAGATGCTTTTGAGCCGGAACATCTGGGCCACAGCTGTGGGCTGGCACTGGGAGGGAACAGGACCTTCACGGCTCGGCTTTGCCTCAGAACCCGCAGCAGCAGCAGGGGCTCATCTCAAACTGTCCCCTCGTTCAGGCTTCTGTGGTTGTCCATGGCCTGGGACAAGCCAAGCACGTGTGTCCCCTCCTGCAGTGTCTGCCCAGGTGGTGAGGGCATAGCGTGAGTGAGAAGGGCAGGCACTGTGGGGTACGCAGCCGCTTGTGCCATTGCTCCTCGCACCATCGGTGCTCCCGGGCTTTGTGCCCACTCCCCACGTTTGTCAGAACTTGGTCATCTCTGCAGTGAGGAGACCCATGTCTATCTGAACGGGTGTCCTTTCCCCAAGGACTTCAGCTGGAGTCCTGGGTGGGGAAAGAAAGACCCTTACTCACCGACCCCGCCTCCCTGAAGAATCGGTAGGGGAGCCGCTGGAAGACAGCGACTGATTCTGCAGGTGGGAGTAGGAGAGCCAGTTCCGGAAGAAAGGTGGGGAGCACAGCCCCCAGGCAGGTGCCAGCCCCACACTGTGTCAGCCCTGCAGCGCAGGCGGTGGGCTGCCCCTCTGCTCTCCTGCAGCCCTCTAGGCACGACAGCTTTGCTTTCTCCAGCCTTTGCCTTCTGCCCGCCCTGGGCCTCCCCACGGGAGCAGCATCATGGGCGACCCTCCTGCTGTGGCGCTGGAGAGTGACCATCCCCTTCTCCCCTCCTTTCTCCAGGACTCAGTCTACATCTTCCGGGAAGGGGCCCTGCCACCCTATCGACAGATGTTCTACCAGCTGTGCGACTTGAATGTGGAGGAGTACGTATGTGGGGTCCCGAGCCACTGAGTGGGAATTGCTGGGCTGTCCCATGGTTCCTTGGTGCTTTGCTTCGTGTTGCCTAAGCTCAGCAGGACGGCTGGGCCCCGGAGACCGGTGCTGGGCGGGCTCCTGCTGGCTGATGGGCATTGCTGCCATGGCTGTCCGAGGGTCCGCGACATGGTTCCTGAGCTTGCAAACCTCTCCTCCACTTGTGCTTAACCAGATCTTAAAGTGGCGAGGACAGGCTGGGCAGGGGCAGTACCAGCATGGGAAGGGCCACGCAGCATATGAAATCCAGGGATTGCCTGACTCAGATCAGGAACATGTACAAGGCAGCACCCAGCCTGGGGCTCTAGACCATCACCTAGGAGCTAGGACTGCTTCGCTGCACGCGTTCCAGCATCCGCGCAGCCCAGCATCCCTCAGCCTTCTCCACGCAGGGCCTTTCCACGCAGGGCCTTTCCACGCAGCGTCTCCACACTGGGTCTCACGTGGAGACCAGCCAGCCGCCCACTGTCACCTGTGAGCCAGGCCCCCAAACTCCCACTGAGAGTCCTACCCAAGACTCTGACCTTTGTCCCTCAACACACAGAGCCCTATCTAGCAACTGTCCTCTCTCTTGTGAGATCCCCACTCGTGCCCCCCCCCACAGAACCCCACATAGCAACTGCCTTGCTTCTATGAGAGGCCATAAACGTGCGCGCGCACGCTCACACTTGCACGTGCACACAGACCCACCTACTGACCGTCCCGCTTCCTTTGTCTGCAGGCTGCAGAAAATCGTTCACCGCAATGACGGGACAGAGAGCGTGTGCACAGAGCGGGATGGGTGGTGCCTCCCCAAGACCACAGACCACCTGAGGGACACCATGTCCCTCATGATCCTGCAGACCATCCGCTCCAGCAGGCCTGGTGAGTCCGCACGCAGGCGGCAGGGAGGCCAGCGGCCTGTTCTGCAAGGAGCTAGCTCCCAGAGCCTCCCACAGTCACTCTTGCTGGGCGGGAGGTGTGGGAGCCCACGTCCTGCTGACTGCCAGCGCTGATCCTGACTTAGCCCTGGGTCCAAGCAGGAGGGACCCAGAGGGAAGGGCTGGGACTACACCCCATCCAGCAGGAAGGCGGGCTCTGCCGCCACCTCCCCTGGTAGTCGCACAGCCTATTCCCCTCGCTGCTTCCCCAGACCAGGGCCAAGCTGATCAGTGGGTGGCGGGGCTGGTACCCGGGGGCTGACGGTTTGAAAGGGGAAACGAGCCCCTTGCAAGGATCCTGCCCGCTGGGTGAGGGCATCTGGCAGAGCATCTTAGCTGTGCTTGGGAAATAGCAACGCCTGGGAGTCAGTCAAGGCTATGGGCTTTCCCAGAGTTGTGTTCACCTCCAGGGTGCACGGAACCCAGAGGATGGGTGTACATGGCTCCCCTGGGAAAGTGTTTTCCAACCTGTCTTCTTGGGGTACCAGTTAGGCTCCACCCTCTTTTCCCCCACCTTCCCTTACTTCCCACTGTAGTTCTGCAGTGCTTGAGCCAAGTACTCGCCACTGGAAACGGGCTGTGGTGGGCACCTGGGACCTGCACAGGACACACGCTGCCTCTTTGTTCCTGGCCCAGCTCTCTTCTCTGACCCGGGGAAGGCCGATCGTGCCAAAGAGCAGCTGATGTTCGAGTCTGGGGAGGAGGAGGAAGAGGAGGAGGAAGAGGAGGACTTGAAGCCCTCTGATGGCAGTGAGAACGACATGGAGACAGAGATCCTGGACTACGTGTGAGGGAGCCCAGCCGCCAGCAGGTGATGGCGCCCATCCTAGGGGGCAGCGCAAGCTCCCGGGGGTGACAGCATCTATCCTGGGGGGGCAGCACAAGCTCCTGAGGGTGAGGGTGTCTGTCCTGGGGGGCAGCACAAGCTCCCGGGGGTGAGGGTGGCCCTGAGGCTCCTGGGGAAAGTTGGTGCCCACCAGGCAGGCCTGGCGCTGGCTGAGACCAGCAGAGACACAGCGCAGCCAGGCCCATCCCGGCGGGGTCTCCTGGATCTAGTGACAAGTGCCTGAGGACCCTGGCACCACAAGTGACCAAAGGCTGCCTTGGCTTGGGCCATCCATTGGGGCAACTTGGGAAAGCCAGGCTCAGCCAGCACTGCCCAGGTCAGCTCTCCTGGGGGGTCTAGGTGACTCATGGGTCAGAGTTTGGGGGCGGCATTTCCTTGTGCCTCAGAGCTAGCTTCCCGTTATCCTTGCTCATTCAGACGCTGCGCACCAGGCTGCCACAGTCAACAAGCCTGTGCCCCCACCCAGCTGGGCGAAGTGAAGACCCTAAAGTAGGCCCCAGCCCGACTCATCCTGACTTCTCCAGACAATTCTTCAGCAGTTCCTGGAAATGCCGTTGGCTCACCACTTCCTGGTGTGTGAGCAGAGACTGCCTTGGCCCTGCCAAGCTGCCCCAGGGTTACAGGCGCACCCTTCATCCCCGCGTGACCACGGCTGTGCTTCCTGCAGCATGCCCAAGCCACAGAGGGGCCTGGCTCCCCCGTCAATCACACCTGTTCCGAGCCAGATGCCCAAGCCAGCCCCCCGCAGCGGCAAGAGGGGCTCGTGTTCCACGCAGCCCACGGGCCACTCCTGGGAACCTGCTTTCAAGCGTCCCCTACTTCCTGCTGCCACGGGAGAGCTCAGCCCAGAGGCGGGGGCCAGAAGTTCTCCCTGAGACCAACCAGCCTGCTGTCTTCTCCCTGCACCCTTGCTAGGGGCCTTTCCGGAGCTGCTGGGAAGTCTTACGGGGACCACTCTGAGCTGCTGCCCGTCGTGGTCCTCAAGGAGGGTACCGTGGTTCTGGTCTACCCTAGGAACTCCTGGATCTGTACAGGTCTGCAGAAGACTGGGCCGAGGCCCCTGGCCCTCTAACACCCTGGTGTCCACAGAGCCCATGGCAGCAACCACCCCATCTTAGGTTGCTGGATGCTAGGGCTTCCCAAGGGACCAGAATTTTAAAGAGTGTGGTGAGTCCTCTTCTAGAACCTCCCGTTAATAAACGCCTTTTCTGCAGAATACCAGATGGGCACGTAATGGCCAGTATTTCCCCACTTGCCCAATACTGACTGCAACCGCTGTGGGCTTTGCCAGTTTTGTTGCATGTATGTGTGTGTCTGTGTGTACCGGAGGTTACTGCAGTGTGCATAGTGTGTGTCTGTGGGGTACATTGTGTATGTATGTGTCTGTGTGTATCAGAAGTTGCTGCAGTGTGCATCTGCCTATGGAGGCCCACAGGTGACATCAGGAATTGTCCTGGATGGCTCCACCTCCTTACTGCTTTGCTCTGGGGTTCCCCAGGCTCTGCCTTCTTGGCATTGTTACGTGGGATGAGGGGATCCAAATTTGGGTCCTTTTCCTTACAAGACAAAAACTTAACCCCTGAGCCGTCTCCACAGCCCTCCGGTGGTTTTTATTTTTTTTTTTTTTTACATTTATTTATGAAATGAGGTGGGGAGCAGGCACATGTCCAGGACAGAGGACAATTTGGGGGAGTCGACATTCTCCTCCCACCATGTGGGTTCTCAGGATCAAATGCAGATTGTCAGGCCTGGCAGGGAGTCTGTTACCCACTGAGCCATCTCTCAATCCAGCTTCGTAATTTCTAGTTCTGTCCCAAATCCACTTCTCCCCGATTGTCTCAAAGATGTCTTCTTTCTTTGGGGCCTGGGTTCAAACAAGGTTGCTTGTCTTGGGCTTCCTACCCTGAGACAAAGACTTGCAAGGATCCGCAGATTTCGAGCAATGCGGGGCCCACTAGATCTCGAGACTGTGAGCCAAGATGCACCTTTCTCTTTATGAAAGATCCGGTCCTCAGAGTTCTGCCCTAGCACAGGAAACGACGCAACCAAAGATCACGTGTCTCACAGTCGCTGCCTGGGATCTAGCTCTCTGGCTCGGCGACGTTTCTCATCCTCCACGTGCTCCTGGGAGCTGGAGCTCTGCGCTGTCCCTGAAACGTCAGACGGTGAAGAGCGTGGTTTCCACCCCACACTTCTCCCACATTTGCCAAGCTTCATTTTCAAAATGCAGTAATAAGCCACGTAATTAACGAGCCATGTCACACTTACCGAAGATAAGTTGAAGTTGGCATCTGAGCAAGCAGACTGCGTGGGGTCGCGTGTGCTGCTTGCCTGCTAGCTTCTTAGCTTCTGGAAGTTTCATTTCGGATGCCCTGGGAGACCCGGAATGTGTCCTGTTCATGCGGGACACATGGCTGGCTCCTGCCTGCCAACAAGTGCAGAGCCCTGCAGGGGCACAAGGGTCTGCCAAGCCAGGGCCCCTGTGCTGAGGCTGGAGGGGCGCAGACGCAGGAGGAACAGAGGGGCGGGGCCAGGCCGCACAGCTCATTTAAACCCTCAGGTTTAAAGACATGAAGGAAACAGCCCACATAATATGTATGCATTGAAGGCTAGGACTCGACTATGACAGCCACAAGCCAGCGCTCCGCCTTGTGAGTGGGGGGAGACCCAGCAGCAGACCCACCCGTGACCGAACAGGGCTAGGATGCCAGCACTTTACTTCCTGGCGCTGGTGTTCTGCTGAGGACGGCCCAGCACTGGCCCATGGCTGACCGCTAGGTCGGGGTTCGGAGGCTAAGGTTTTGCAGTCTTTCGTGTGGTCTGGGTGTTAAGCCTGCCTGAGTGTGGCCGACAGGGATTGCTGTGTCCTGCGCCATCCGTCCACTCTGCTGACCATTAGATAACAAAAGCAACGCCATGTTCTGTCCATGGAGTGGGCTGTCTGCCTCAGACTTCGTTTTCCTTGCTGACCACACACCTGAGTGCCGCCGGCCACCTGCAGCTCGAGGGAGCGGGTCAGGTTTGCAGTACTATAGAGTGAGTTGTATCTAGCTGTGCCCTGATACTCTGCCAGCTGCCTTGTGGCAGAACTGTGGCGTCTGGCTTTCTTCATCCCTTCCCTCCCCATCTTCACTGTCTACGGTTCTTCCTGGCGTGAGCCTGCTAATCACCACTGGTAACTGGATGCTGTGTGATATTCGTCTGAGATGCACGGTCGCTTCTTTGCCTTCAAGGAACATCCTCAGTGACACGGCTCTGGATGTCAATCTAGGTGGATAAGGCGAGTCTCCCACAAGCTGGGACGTGAGTTCAGGCGCTCAGAGCCACATAACAACCCAGCAGGCCTCGCCACCTAGCCATCCCGACGCTCTCAGGTGAGGACGGCATCCCAGGGCAGCTGGCCAGTTAGAGTAGAGGTTGGGGTTCAGTGGAGCCCCTGCCTTAATAAAAGTGGAAATCTAGGCTGCAGGGGTTAAGAGTCTGTCTCACAAGGAGGAAGGTCCTGAGATCTGATCCCAGGTCCCACATAAAAACTCCAGGTGGAAATGGCAGCTTGCACTTCTGCCCTGATGGGCTGTGCCTGGAAAACCCCAGAGCGAAACAAGAAGGAGGTAGAAGCAATGCAGGATGATTCCCGAAGTCGCCCTTGGTGCTCCACAGGGAAATACAGTGCCCTCTCTCTCACACACACACACACACACACACACACACACACACACACGCTAATATATATATATATATATATATATATATATTTTTTTTTTTTTTTTTAAGTGGAAAGCCATTGAAAAAGACACCCAAAGCCAACTTTGGGAATCTGCAGGCAGCACATAGTACCGACCCCACATACTCATGGGAAAAGATGGCATGCTCCAGGGAGGGAGGGTAGCTGTGGGCATGGGAACTCTTCTTGTCTACTGTTGGTATGATCCTAAAGCTGCTGTACAAAGATGAGAAAGGCTTCCTCTGCCCTCTGCCCCCTCCTTCCCTCTGCCCTCTCCTCCTTAACACCACCTTATGCAACATTTGAGCTGTACCCACCCTTGGCTCAGAATGACTTCCCTGGGCATGAGTTCCCAGAATCAATGGCTGGCAAGAGACCCACTGCGCGAGTGTTTCCTGCTGATGCCCCGCTGGGTCCCAGCTGCCTCTGTCCTCTCCCTGCACCCTCTGCCCACCTGGGCATCATGGAGACCCACATGCATGTGGATGAGGAGCGTACTGGGGCCACACAGGTGGGCGTGGGCCCTGGGCGGCATACAGAGACCAGCTTGAGGGGGGCTCTGTTGACAGGAAGACTGTAGCTGTGCCCCGTGCGTCTGCAGTGCGAGGTGACGCTCTGAAGACCACGCACAGCACTGTCCCCGTGAAAGACCTTCATTGGCTGCCAGGGCGACACAGCCCAGAACTGGTGGGCTCACGCTGACCTTCACCTGTGTGTTCTGCCCCCTCCCGCCCTCCCTGACTCCGCCTGGCTTCACCCAGGGTCCTTCAGGCGTCCTCTCCCTGGTCAGTGTCCCTCAGTGAACGCGCTCTGTCCAGGTCGGGGACCCATTTCCCTAACTGTGACAGTGGACCTGGTAAAGGACCAGAATGCAGTGCTGGCACCCAGCTGGTCTCGGCCCTGGAGCTGCCCCCCCTCATCTGTGCCACCTGCCTCTGCTCCCAGAAAGCAGCAAGCCACACAGGGCAGCATGGGCACCATTCGTGACCTCAGGACCAGCCTGCCCTGGGAAAGATGGGCCATCCCACACCTGTGTGTGTGTGTGTGTGTGTGTGTGTGTGTGTCCGTGCGCATGCGCGCCTGGGAACCTGGGCACATGCACTTGGCCTTGGCTTCTGCTGCATAAATACCTGAGGGCCCAGAAAGCAGGCCACGCAGAGACAGACAGGCACCATGGGGCACCTCCAGCTGCTGGTTGTTGGCTTCATCTGCTGCTTGGCAGCAGCAAGTGCTGCAAAGGTAAGTGAGGGGGTCTGTGGAGGACCCAGGCCCTCTGTCCTGTCGCGCATGACTTGGGCCAGCACGCCCTGACCCCTGAGCCCCAGGGCCCTGCCAGCGTGAGCTCTAGGGTGGCAGGCACAACGGCTTGGATTTCGGATGGACCAGGAGCAGTTTTGGGCATAATCACTCTGCCCAACACTTGGCAGGTGGACACTAAAGGGTCCACTGCCGCGCTGTAGTCCAGGCATCTCTGGTTTCTACAGCTCACTGTCAGGCTGGAAGTCCTGCTACGTACCTGATGCACTCTCCTGCCCCCCTTGGAGATAGGAAAGCAGGGGCCCTTGCCGACGAGCAGCTTTCCCAATGTCACGAGTGACCGAGACATCTAATCCAGACCAAGGGCCTGGCTCCCGGCAGCCTCCATTTCCCGGTTCTCCCGAAGAGTGACACCTGCCATGTGCAGGCTGCCCGGGTATTGTCAGGAGGCTGCACCAGCTCCTCTGGGGGTGCCCATAAAGTCTGCTCCTGAACCATCCTTCCCGGGCATGAAGAACAAGTTCTAGAAACCCCACAGATGACACAGGTGTCACACGGGGGACCCCAGCTCTTCAACACGCCACACCCCAATCCTTCTCTGTCCAAGCTTCCTCTTGTCCTCAAGATGCCTAGGGACCATCCTCCCCTGGGACCTGGACGTTGGGGGTTCATCCTGGTGTCCTGCCTTGAGGAGTCATTCGTTCTTGCTAAGGTTCTTTGGAGTGCTCAGCTTCCCACTGTCTTGTTGGCTAGCCATCAACTCTGCCCACCGCTGATGGGGTCTCTACACCTTGGGGACCTCACTTAAGGCACCCCCAGACAGCTCTGAGAAGCTCATGAGTCCTGCAGGCCCCACACTGGCTTCCTGCCCAGCCCCAGGCTGCCGGGCGAGGAAGCTACAGTGCCCCAGGCACCTGGTAGGTACTGGTCTCAACTTCTTCCTCTCCAGCTTCCTCCTCAATGTGACAGGTGACTATAGGATCTGGTTACAGAGGGTCTCTAGTACCGCAGCTGGGCCTGGAACATACAGGCTGCCTGATTTCCCCTACCTAGAATCTTCCATGGGGGCATGGTAGGAGACAGCAGATGAGCACAGACAGATAGCACTAGAAAGGACATGGGTGAGATAACAACACCCGACACGGGACCTCAAGTGGGAGGCCCTGGGTCTCAGTGCCCAGAAGGGACAAGCGCTGGGTCTGGAGTTGGACGGGGGCTTCCCAGTGACCTCGAGTGGGAGGCCCCTGACATTCCGTCACCAGGGACAGTGAGTGGACTGAGCATCCGTCTCCTGACTCCTGAGCTGCTCTGCTGGGCAGTTCGTCGCCAAGACCGGACACCAAGCGGCGGTACTGATGGGTCTGTGAAGCGTAGGGTCTTGCAGGCACTGGGGCCAACGCCTCCATGCCCAGCCACCTGGACACATGCGTGGGGAGGAGAAGGAAGGAGAGAAGGGCCACACCTGGTGCCAGCGGCTGGACAGGCCTTCCGTCTGATGGCCAGCGGGCCCGAAGGGAACAGACAGAGAATTGGAGGCTCCAGGTCTGGCTAGGCAGCTGTCCGCAGCACCACCTGAGTGGGCCACGCGTAGAAGCGTGTGCCTCGAAGGCGCCCTGTGAGGGGCAGGAAGACCCCCTTGCCTTGCTTCCCTTTAAAATTCTCGGGTGATCCTCCATGTCCACCTGCAGCTGGGCTCCGTGTACACACAAGGTGGTTTCGTCCAAGGCACCAACAAGAAACTCAGCCTGTTGGGGGGTGAATCCGTGGACATCTTCAAGGGTATCCCCTTTGCCACCGCAAAGACCCTGGAGAACCCTCAGCCTCACCCTGGCTGGCAAGGTGAGGGCTGGGTGCTGTGCTGGGCTGTCCCCCCACCCCCAAAGGTGAGGGTGGCAAGGGGCTGCCCTGCTCACGCCAGCCCCCCCCACATTGCAGGAACCCTGAAGGCCACGAGCTACAAGAAACGATGCCTCCAGGCTACGCTCACTCAGGACAGCACCTACGGGGATGAGGACTGCCTGTACCTCAACATCTGGGTCCCCCAGGGCAAGCGTGAAGGTCTGGCTTCCTGTTCCCCTAAGAAGCAACACCCCTCCATCACAGCTCTGGGCCTTGGATGTGCTGGCACTGTATCGCTGAACTCCCCTAAAATCAGGGCAGCGACAAGGAGGGGAGTCTCTCACTGCTGCACCCCAATAGCATGCCCACCGCTGGCATAGTGCTGTAACGGGGCAGCGCACTGCCAGGAGGACATCCAAGGTCGCCTTCTGCCTCCCTCAGTGTCCCACAATCTGCCTGTGATGATCTGGATCTACGGAGGTGCCTTCCTCATGGGGTCTGGCCAGGGGGCAAATTTCCTCAGCAACTACCTGTACGACGGGGAGGAGATCGCCACACGCGGCAACGTCATCGTGGTCACCTTCAACTACCGCGTGGGCCCCCTGGGCTTCCTCAGCACCGGAGATGCCAGCCTGCCAGGTACCCTGAGTGCCTCTGGGCCCAGGGACGGTACATGTGCTCGGGGCTCCTGGGAGCTTTGGCCCAAGAGAAGGACGCCCCTCAGCATGCCTCAACCCCAGCTAGCCCCCCATGTCCTTCCAATCAGGGTGCTGGCGCTCCACCGTGAGACGCAAGAAATAAACACAGGGTCAGAGTCACAGAGACACGGAGAGGCTGGGGAGCCAGAGCAAGAGCCTAGTAACAGCAGACATGCTATGCTGACAGTTCAGGGACATGAGACAGACAGACAGAGATAGACGGCCAGACAGACACGGACAGACAGACGGATGGACAGACAGACACAGACAGACAGACACAGACAGATGGATGGACAGACACAGACACAGACAGACACAGACAGAAAAAAGGATGGATAGACACCGACACAGACAGACACAGACAGACAGATGGATGGACGGACAGACAGACACAGACAGACAGACACAGACAGACGGATGGACAGACAGACACAGACAGACCCAGATAGATGGACAGACGGATGGATAGACACAGATGGGCAGACATAGACAGATGGACAGACACAGACATAGACAGACACAGACAGACAGACACAGACAGACAAACAGACGGACACAGACAGACTGACAGACACAGATATAGACAGACAAATACAAACAGACACAGAAAGACAGAGACAGACAGACAGACACAGATAGACGGACACAGACATACAGACAGACACAGACAGACAGACAGAGACAGACAGACAGAGACAGACGGACAGAGACAGACGGACACAGACAGACAGACACAGACAGACACAGACAGACACAGACAGGCACAGACAGACACAGACAGACAGACACAGACAGACACAGACAGACAGAGACAGAGAGACAGCAGGAAGGCCCATGTCAGAGAACAGGGAGAAGAATGAAGGCTGACAGCCGCCCTCTGCGGCCATCCACAACTACCCCCAACAATGTCTCTAGCTCCCCGACCTCAGCCAGCCTCCTGGGGTCCCATCAGTCGCCATTCCAGACCCCCCAGGTCTCAGTACAGTTGAGGACACTTCACATTCTCGCCCATGGACTGCGGCCACCCTGTGGGCTCGGACACGCTCATGTTCGACCCGCAGTGGAGGGTCCTGGATGAAGTCCACACCCCCCGCCCCGCCCCTAGGTAACTACGGCCTTCGAGATCAGCACATGGCTATCGCCTGGGTGAAGAGGAACATCGCGGCCTTTGGGGGGGACCCCGATAACATCACCATCTTTGGGGAGTCCGCTGGAGGCGCCAGTGTGTCTCTGCAGGTCCGGGGTCCCTTGGTGGAGAGGGTCTTTTCCTAAGACTGAGGGAGGGAGTCCACGGGGAGGGGAACCCGGGATAAGGTGGGCTGAAGTGGACGGCGGAGTCCTCGGCCGAGGAGCAGCCTGCCCACAGGACTTCTGGGTGTTGCAGACCCTCTCTCCCTACAACAAGGGGCTCATCCGACGAGCCATTAGCCAGAGCGGCGTGGCACTGAGCCCCTGGGCCATCCAGAAGAACCCACTTTCCTGGGCCGAGCAGGTGAGCACAGGGGGCGGGGCGGGCAGGGCTGGGCTGATGCTCCTGCGGGGCCGCTCCTCCGTCCCCCCTTCCATGGGGACCTGGATCCTGCCTCGTGCTCCATTGTCCTGCGCTGCCTCGCTGGCTCCCCCCATCTCCTGCTCGTGCCTTCCCCCAGATTGCCAAGAAGGTGGGCTGCCCCACAGACAACACCCAAAAGATGGCGGGGTGTCTGAAGATTACCGACCCCAGGTCCCTGACGCTGGCCTACAAGTTGCCCTTGAGTGGACTTGAGTGTGAGTGGGCGCTGCTGGGTGGGAGGCGCGTGGGATGGAGACAAGGGAAGCCCCTGTGCGGTCAGGTCAAGCTCCAAGCGAGAAGGGGCCAGAATGGGGTGTGTCTCTGTCCCTAACTTGCAGGGAGCCCATCTCCCCACCCCAGCAAACGTTTCAGGGGTGAGACCCTAGACATCTTAGGGATGGGAAAGAAGGGAACTCTTCTTTCTTCAATCCAAGTGAGACATGGACCCTCCCCCACCTTAGAGAAGACAAACGTGGACCCCATGGTCGTGAGCATGATGTAACTGACAAGAGTTCCAGGGACATGGGTGGACCCGAGACCCAGGGTGGTTGTGCAGAATGTCGTTCATTCCTCCCTCCCGCATTCATTCTGCACACGCTGGGCAAATCCCACCTGTGGCACCTGACCCTGCCAGTCATCAGCTGGGAGCTGGCCTGCCCTGTCCTCTGCAAACTCTTTAACTTCTTTTTCCTTTTATGGTACCACAGATCAAAGCCACAACTTGCACGTGCCACACGCCTCTACCATTCAAACCACTGATTCAGTGTGGAATGCTAGGCTTTGTGGGCATCTGAGTTCAGCCAGGGCCTCTCTCTACCCCGCTGGTTGTCGGGTCCTCCAGGGGCCCTTTGGGATTCTGCGGGGCACGCAGCCCCAAGGAGGGGCCTCTTTCTCCAGCACGCCTACACTGCTTTCACACCTTGCTGGTCTTTAGAGTGAGGTGTGAGGGGGCAGAGGTAGGAGTGACATGTCTCAAGGTGGAGCAGCGACTCTGCATGGCATAGCCAGGGAAGGTTTTTGCTTCTCGCAACTGGAGAAGGATGGCTGAGGCTAAGGATACTGCTTCACATCCCACGCAGGGGACAATTCTGCACCCACTCAGGATTCCCCCGGTCCATGGTCCCTGGGGTTGGGAAAACAGAGAAGAGTGGATCTCAAGTCTAGGACGGCAGGCCAAAGGGAGGCTGGGCAGACACTGGCAGATACAAAGGACCCACTGCTTCTTCCCTGCAGACCCCACAATACACTATCTGGGCTTCATCCCTGTCGTTGATGGAGATTTCATCCCCGATGACCCTGTCAATCTGTATGCCAATGCTGCCGACATCGACTACTTAGCGGGCACCAATGACATGGACGGCCACATCTTTGCCACTGTTGACATGCCAGCAATTGACAAGACTAACAAGGACATCACAGAGTAAGTGGAGGGCTGGGACTGGGGCGGCATGCACGAGGGCCGCAGACACGCGCCTTGGGGAGGGCATGGCATCGGGTGGGCATGCAGACTTGCCTGGCCAGCTCCAGGGCGGGTCCAGTGTCTGCTTTGTCCCGCAGGGAGGACTTCTACAGGATGGTCAGTGGGCTCACCGTCGACAAGGGGCCCAGGGGCGCCAAGGCCACCTTCGACATCTACACCGAGTCCTGGGCCCAGAACCCATCCCAGGAGACCATGAAGAAGACTGTGGTGGAACTAGAGACCGACGTCCTCTTCCTCATGCCCACCGAGATGGCTCTGGCCCTGCACCGAGCCAATGCCAAGTGAGGGTCCGGGCACGGGGTGGCTCCCGGGAGGCCTCTGCTTCCTGCCAGGGCCCCTTGGCTAACTGGGCAGCCCATTAGCTCTGGCAGGCCTAGCAGTCAAGGCGCGAAGGAGACAAAGGCGCATGCCTGCACCTTAGAGTGAAGGAGACAAAGGCGCATGCCTGCACCTTAGAGTGAAGGAGACAAAGGCGCATGCCTGCACCTTAGAGTGAAGGAGACAAAGGCGCATGCCTGCACCTTAGAGTGAAGGAGACAAAGGCGCATGCCTGCACCTTAGAGTGAAGGAGACAAAGGCGCATGCCTGCACCTTAGAGTGAAGGAGACAAAGGCGCATGCCTGCACCTTAGAGTGAAGGAGACAAAGGCGCATGCCTGCACCTTAGAGTGAAGGAGACAAAGGCGCATGCCTGCACCTTAGAGTGAAGGAGACAAAGGCGCATGCCTGCACCTTAGAGTGCCAGGGACAGGAAACAGGCTTTGGTGCTGCATTACAGAGCAAGAGGCCAAATGCTCGGCAGCACCGAGGTGTCAGCACGATCGGAAACCGTTTCTGTCCTAGGGACAAGAACCCCAGCTCCTTCACAAGTGTGTGTGAGTGTGTGTGTGTGTGTGTGTGTGTGTGTGTGTGTGTGTGTGTGTGTGAGTACAGGCTGCTGCCATTTCTGTCTAGCATCGGGGATCCAAACTCAGGTCTTTTTGCTTGCAGGGCAAAGGCTTTAACGCAGGAGCATCTCTCCAGCCCCTTTCACAAGTCCTGAGGGTCCCCAGGCTTTGCTGTGCTTCCCCTGGTCTACCTCAGGGGCTCCTCTGGGCTGAGCAGCCAGAGCAAACACCCCGCCAACCCTGTGTCCCTCCCCATCCCTCAGGAGCGCCAAGACCTTTTCCTACCTCTTCTCCCACCCGTCCCGCATGCCCATATACCCTAAGTGGATGGGAGCCGACCACGCAGACGACCTCCAGTACGTCTTCGGAAAGCCCTTCGCCACGCCCCTGGGCTACCGCACCCAAGACAGGACTGTCTCCAGGGCCATGATTGCCTACTGGACCAACTTTGCCAGGAGTGGGTAAGATGTCAGGTTGAACCCAGGCCCGAGGGCCAGCTGCTACCGGAACCCTGCAGGCCTGGGCTCTAGCTCTGCTCTGTCCCTGGGACAAGCGATTTAACTTTTCTGAGCTTGGCGTCCAGTCGGCATGGGGCACTAAGAGTTTTCTGGTGCCCGGCTCCCAAGTCAGCACACATCAGCTCAGATGGCCAGTGCTGGACAGGAGTGGACACTGAGCTGGCTGGGAACGGGGGTCTCCAGTCTCCTAGCAACCTTCTGTTCCCTCTGCAGGGACCCCAACATGGGCAACTCCGCCGTGCCCACCCACTGGTACCCCTACACCACGGAGAACGGTAACTATCTGGAGATCACCAAGACGATGAACAGCGGGTCCATGAAGGAGCAGCTGAGGGCCAAGTTCCTGAAGTACTGGACCATGACCTATGAGGTGCTGCCCACCGTGGTTGGCAGCCAGAGCAGCCCTGTGCCCCCTTCGGACGAGTCCCAGGACGGCCCTGCGTCCCCTTCTGATGAGTCCCAGGCCGCCCCTGCGTCCCCCGAGGGTGATTCCCAGGCCGCCCCTGCGTCCCCCGAGGGTGACTCTCTGGAGGTCCAGATGCCTGCTGTCATTGGCTTCTAGTGACACCCAGAACCTTCCTCTCTCAGCATGTCCTGAATAAAGCCTCGGCTCTGTGCGCTCGTGTCTGTCTTTGCTGAAACCAGATGGGAGGAAGCTTAGAAGCCAAAGTCCCCTCTAGCCTAGAGAAGAGCAACCGCCAGAGAAGCTGAGTCAGGGGGTCCCTCATGGCAGGAAGCAGCCGTCCCCCGGGGGGGCAGAGGTGGTACACCCATGCCCCCCAGCAGTGTCCTACACACGTGACAGCACCCCGGCAGGAATAAAGAGAGAAAAGAAGATCATGAGCCCAGCACCCGCATTTGAGGCTCTGCTTTCTGGGGTGGATGCAACGTGACCAATCGCCTCAAACTCTGCCATCGTGCCTTCCCCAAGGGACCGCCACAGCCCTCAACGATGCGCCAGAACAAACCCTCCTTCCCTTCAGTTGTCTTTCTCACGTATTTTAGCACAGCACCAAGAAAAGTACCTACTACCCTCCCTAAGTCCCGATAATGGATAAGATGACCAGATGAAGATGCAGGGCGATATGGGGGGGGCATTATAAAGTGATTAGGCAGAGCAAGCAAACACTTGAATCTGCTACAGAGATGTTCGCATTCTCCTCTGGTGCCCATAAGACAGATGAGCATGGGGCCAAAAGCAAACCTTAAGGGCTGGAGAGATGGCTCAGGGGTTAAGACTCTGTCTCGCAAGCAGAATATCCTGAGTTTGGATTCCACATGCCACATAAAAACCACCAGGTACAAAAGGCAGAGGCCTAAACTCATGGCCCTGGTGGGTGCAGCCTGGGAAATCCCACAAGGAAGCAACCCAGGATGATTTCTGAAGTCACACATACACATAAAATAAAGTTTTCTTGAAAAACTATTTTCTTAATATTTTTAAAATTTTTTATTATTTATTCAATTGTGTGTGTGTGCGTGCGTGTGTGTGTGTGTGTGTGTGTGTGTGTGTGTGTGTGTAGAACCACGGGCGAATTCGGGAACCACCATGGACCGCCTCTAACTCCTCCTTCTTTACTCTGCCCCGGGATTCACAGGCTCCGCCCTACCAGGACCAGAAATGCAGACCGCCCCCGCTCCCGCTTGGTGTCTATATATGGGGTCTAGGATCCGAACTCAGGACCTTCCGCCTGCAAGGCAGAGGCTTAACCCCTGAGCCACCTCTCCAGCCCCTTGAAAAGCTATTTTTAAAAATCATCTTAAAGCAATATTTTGGCTTGTGTGTATATGAGTGTGTGTGTGTGTGTGTGTGTGTGTGTGTGTGTGTGTGTGTATGTGTGTGTGTCCATGCATATGAGTATTAGAGGACATCATGAGTCCCTGTGGAGACCCAAAGGTGACTTCATGAGTCCCTGTGGAGACCCAAAGGTGACTTCAGGAATCATCCTGGATTGCTTCTACGTCCTTCTTGCTTTACGCTGGGATTTTCCAGACTCCACCTTCCCAGCTGGAAGTGTAGGCTTCCACCATTTCTACCTGCCTGGTATTTTAATTTTGTTTTTTAGCGTGGGACCTGGGATCCGAACTCAGAACCTTCTGCTTGTGAGACAGAGTCACAACCCCTGAGCCATCTCTCCAGCCCCCTGCCCGGTATTTTGTACATGGGATCCAGATCCCAAACTCCAGTCTTTCTGCTTGTGAGGCAGAGTCTTAACCCTGAGCCCTCTCTCCAGGCATTAAAACCTTTTACAAGGCTGACTCCATATGGACCTTTTTTCCTAGCAATGGGAGAACAAAATGCGAAATCAACAGCAGAGGGAGAATTGGAATCCTCAGAGTTCCCTGAAAACCAACACAGCCCACAGGTCCAAAAGTCATCAGTGGGTAACTAGTAATGAAACACCAACGAAAACAAAACCCTCTCTCAGGTTCCTCAGCTGTTCCTACACCATGCTCCTCTGTGTGTGCGCGTGTAATGAGCATACGTGCACATTTTTTGAGCATGTGTGCACAAGTGCGCCAGAGACCAACCTTGGGGGTGTCCACTTTGCTTCCTGAGACACGGCTTCTCTCTGGGGTCAGGGCTCGAGCGTTAAGCTGGGTCTGTTGGTCAGAGAACCCCAGTGATCCGCCAGTCTCCACCTTCCCAGTCCTGGGGTCTTGAGCATGCGCCTCCACACCCAGCTCTGGTGTGTGTATTGCAGATGGAATTCTGTCATCAAGCTTGCAGGACTGACATTTTACCGATGGGCCTTTTCTCCAGTATTTTTGGTTTCTGACTTTATCTCACCGAACTTATCAAGATAGGCAATCAATCTATACTGTCTTTGACCGCTCACCCCATCCAGTGTCTGGGGTGCTGGGAAGAAGGTTGTTGAACCCTTCTATACTTCCCTGTGAACGAATCACATTCTCCCCCCCCCGTTTGTTGGATTTTTATTGATTTGTTTGCATATGTAGTTAGGTGTGCATAGGTGTGTGTGTGTAGAGGAGGACATGGGAGTGTGCGTGCCTGTGGAGTGTGTCATCAGAAATCCCGACGCTCTACCTCCTTGATGTTTTACTCTGGCGTTTCCCAGGCTCCGCCTGCCAGGCCTAGAACTGCTTAGGGTGGTGCGTGCCTCCTCGCTGCTTCCTTCAGGAGGTTCTGTCTCAGAGGCCCTGCGAGCCCCCAAGGCTGCCCTGTTCATGAGGGGACCACATGGCTGCTTCACTGCGGCTGTCAGACAGACGCTCCTGCCTGGCAACAAGTGTGAGTGTCCTGCAGGGCCCCGCAGGTGTGGGAGGGCCTGTGACCCCCGGCCCCCTGTGCTGAGGATGGAGGGGAGCAGAGGCAGGAGGGAGGAGGAACCCAGAGGGGCGGCGCCAGGCTCCTTTAAACCTCCACCTGCAAAGACATGAAGGAAAGTTAAACTCGCACTGGCTGCAGAAGGCAAAAAGCTATGTTCTGTGTGACTTCAGGCTGTGATGCTCTGGCGGAGGCTGAGCAGGCAGCAAGACCAGTGTTGCAGCGGGAGGGGGGCTAGGTGGGCACGTACTTGCCAGTGTCACCATGATACTTAGGCACACCTGTGAAGAATTGTTATGGCCGCACCAGCTGACCCTCCCATCCGCCTCCGAGAAGCCTGTGTCTACCGCACACGGGAAGACCCACCCGTGACGGATAGGTGGGATCCCGGGCGAGATCTGGAGGTGGTCTTCGGCCCTCACCTCTCGCGGTGGACACGATGTGGCCAATTTCCTCGCCCCAAGCCACAAGGGACTGTACCGTGAGCGCTAGATTGGAATAAAGCCTCTCACCCCCTCTTCGGGCCGTTATCTTCTGCATCAATGGAAGACAAGTGACCACACCACGTGGCAGGTTCATCTGGCGTTTGCAACATGACTTGTTGCTCTTCCGGTTCTCCCGACTGCCCTGTGCCTTCTACCACAAGGAAGCCCTTCCGCTTTGACGTGACATGTTTTCTATTACCCTCAGAGAAAACCTCTTGTCCCCCTCGTGTGGCCCCCTTTTTAGTTTCATGACCTGGACCAGCACTGAGCGCTCACACCCATATATATATGTGTGTGTCTATAAAATACACACATATGTATGTATGTATGCATGTATGTATGTATGTATGCATGCATGTATGTATGTATGTGTATGTGTATGTGTTTGTCAAAGGCAAGGACCTGAGCGTGAGAGAGCATCCTCCCCGGCGCTTGCCGACTTCGGTTGCTGTTTTTACAACAGCCTTGCGAGTGGACGGAGAGCCAGCGGCAGGCCTGTCCCACCTCCGGTCCATCGCTTCCACATCCTGTGCATCCCGCACATGCCATTTTTCTTTATGGGTGAGAGAAATTCCGCTGTGGATGGGCACCACATTCTTGTTTCCCGTTCACCGTCGGTGGACATCTGGCCTGGCTCCACCTCCTCGCTCTTGTGGAGAAAGTGCGGGAAACCTCTGTGGGAGGAGGGGATCCCTGGGGATCACCCAGCAGGCTTGTGGCTCCACCTCCACACTCACCTCCAGCAGCAGTGAGAAGACTCTCTCACCAGCGCTCCTTCTTGGGTTGCTCTGTTTAGCAACAGCCTTGTGAGTGGGCGGAGACCCAGCAGCAGACCCACCCGTGACCGAACAGGGCTCAGGATGCCAGCACTTTACTTCCTGGCGCTGGTGTTCTGCTGAGGACGGCCCAGCACTGGCCCATGGCTGACCGCTAGGTCGGGGTTCGGAGGTTAAGGTTTTGCAGTCTTTCGTGTGGTCTGGGTGTTAAGCCTGCCTGAGTGTGGCCGACAGGGATTGCTGTGTCCTGCGCCATCCGTCCACTCTGCTGACCATTAGATAACAAAAGCAACGCCATGTTCTGTCCATGGAGTGGGCTGTCTGCCTCAGACTTCGTTTTCCTTGCTGACCACACACCTGAGGGCCGCCGGCCACCTGCAGCTCGAGGGAGCGGGTCAGGTTTGCAGTACTATAGAGTGAGTTGTATCTAGCTGTGCCCTGATACTCTGCCAGCTGCCTTGTGGCAGAACTGTGGCGTCTGGCTTTCTTCATCCCTTCCCTCCCCATCTTCACTGTCTACGGTTCTTCCTGGCGTGAGCCTGCTAATCACCACTGGTAACTGGATGCTGTGTGATATTCGTCTGAGATGCACGGTAGCTTCTTTGCCTTCAAGGAACATCCTCAGTGACATGGCTCTGGATGTCAATCTAGGTGGATAAGTCGAGTCTCCCACAAGCTGGGACGTGAGTTCAGGCGCTCAGAGCCACATAACAACCCAGCAGGCCTCGCCACCTAGCCATCCCGACGCTCTCAGGTGAGGACGGCATCCCAGGGCAGCTGGCCAGTTAGAGTAGAGGTTGGGGTTCAGTGGAGCCCCTGCCTTAATAAAAGTGGAAAGCCAGGCTGCAGGGGTTAAGAGTCTGTCTCACAAGGAGAAGGTCCTGAGATCTGATCCCAGGTCCCACATAAAAACTCCAGGTGGAAATGGCAGTGGCCTGAACTTCCTGCCCAGGTGGACGAAGCCTGGGAAATC
The DNA here is from genome assembly GCA_023101885.1 of Typhlomys cinereus. NCBI lineage: Eukaryota > Metazoa > Chordata > Mammalia > Rodentia > Platacanthomyidae > Typhlomys > Typhlomys cinereus. The sequence goes on from JALPQD010000039.1 coordinate 8,013,493, forward strand.
ACAGAGTGAAGCAAGAAGGAGGTAGAAGCAATGCAGGATGATTCCCGAAGTCACCCTTGGTGTTCCACAGGGATATACAATGCTCTCTCGCTCTCTCTCTCTCTCTCACACACGCGTGCACGCGCACACACACTATATATATATATATAAAATACATTAATTTTTTTAAAAAGTGGAAAGTCATTGAGGAAGACACACCAAAGCCATCTTTGGGTATCTGCAAGCAACACATAGTACTGACCCACACATACTCGGGAAAAGATGCATGCGCAGGGTAGGGCAGGGGGTTAGCTGGGGGGCATGGGAACTCTTCTTGCCTACTGTTCCTGTGTTCCTAAAGCTGCTGTAGAAAGATGAGAAAGGCCTCCTCTACCCTCTGCCCTGACTCCCCTCTGCCCTCTCCCCCTCTGTCATAGTTAAGCACAGGTGTCAACTTGGCTGTTGAGGGTTTGAGCCCTGGGCACAGTCGTAGAGGGTTGATGGTTGAGTTAAGTCCAGAGCAAACCTGAAGGAGATTGTCTAGCTGATGGGGAAGGCCCAGCCCATGGTGGGTGGGATTAGGCCCTGGATAAATCACAGAGATCTGGTTGAGAAAGGCGGCATCCTTCTGTTCACTTGGCCAGACATGCTGGTCTGGCAAGTAAGGATTGTCTATCTCTCAGCCGTTATGCGGTGATGGTGTGGCCAGTTCCTTCGGCCCTGGTGTTGGTGCGTGCTCTCCCGTCAAGCTGGACTGAGAACTGTAATCGGACTGTCGTAAGGAAATCAACCCCTTGTTCCCTTAAGCCGTTTGGTGGTCATTTATCAGCAGGCTGACTGCAACACCCTCCTTCCCTCTGCCCTGTCCTCCTCAACAACACCTTATGCAAAAAGCACATCCCAGCTGTACCCACCTACTTTCCTGGGCATGAGTTCCCAGAATCAATGGCTGGCAAGAGACCCAGTGAGCGAGTGTTTCCTGCTGATGCCCCGCTGGGTCCCAGCTGCCTCTGTCCTCTCCCTGCACCCTCTGCCCACCTGGGCATCATGGAGACCCACATGCATGTGGATGAGGAGCGTACTGGGGCCACACAGGTGGGCGTGGGCCCTGGGCGGCACAAGTGTGACCAGATGGAAGGGGATACAGAGACCAGCTTGAGGGGGGCTCTGTTGACAGGAAGACTGTAGCTGTGCCCCGTGCGTCTGCAGTGCGAGGTGACGCTCTGAAGACCACGCACAGCACTGTCCCCGTGAAAGACCTTCATTGGCCGCCAGGGCGGCACAGCCCAGAACTGGTGGACTCACGCTGACCTTCACCTGTGTGTTCTGCCCCCTCCCGCCCTCCCTGACTCCGCCTGGCTTCACCCAGGGTCCTTCAGGCGTCCTCTCCCTGGTCAGTGCCCCTCAGTGAACGTGCTCTGTCCAGGTCGGGGACCCATTTCCCTAACTGTGACAGTGGACCTGGTAAAGGACCAGAATGCAGTGCTGGCACCCAGCTGGTCTCGGCCTTGGAGCTGCCCCCCCTCGTCTGTGCCACCTGCCTCTGCTCCCAGAAAGCAGCAAGCCACACAGGGCAGCATGGGCACCATTCGTGACCTCAGGACCAGCCTGCCCTGGGAAAGATGGGCCATCTCACACCTGTGTGTGTGTGTGTGTGTGTGTGTGTGTGTGTGTGTGTGTGTGTGTGTGTCCATGCGCATGCGCGCCTGAGAACCAGGGCACATACACTTGGCCTTGGCTCCTGCTGCATAAATACCCAGGCACCCGAGAGCGGGCTACAGGGAGGCAGACACACACGATGGCGCACTCACAGCTGCTGGTTGCTGGCTTCATCTGCAGCCTGGCAGCGGCAAGCGCAGCTAAGGTAAGCGAGTGGTCTGTGGAGGACCCTAGGGACAGATCCAACCTGTGACCTCGGCGGGAGGCCCTGGGTCTCAGTGCCCGGAAGGGACAAGCGCTGGGTCTGGAGTTGGACGGGGGCTTCCCAGTGACCTCGGGCGGGAGGCCCCTGACATTCCGTCACCAGGGACGGTGAGTGGACTGAGCATCCGTCTCCTGACTCCTCCTGGGCTGCTGTGCTGGGCAGTTCATCGCCACGACCGGACACCAAGCGGTGGTACTGATGGGTCTGTGAGGCGTAGGGTCTTCCCGGCACTGGGGCCATCGACTCCATGCCCAGCCAGCTGGACACATGCGTGGGGAGGTGATGGAAGGAGAGAAGGGCCACACCTGGTGCCAGCGGCTGGACAGGCCTTCCGTCTGATGGCCAGTGGGCCCGAGGGGAACAGATGGAGAATCGGAGGCTCCAGGTCTGGCTAGGCAGCTGTCCGCAGCACCACCTGAGTGGGCCACGTGTAGAAGCGCATCTTGCCTGCTGCGTCTCACCTGCCACGTCTCACTTGCAGCTGGGCGCCGTGTACACGGAAGGTGGTTTTGTTCAAGGCACCAACAAGGAGCTCAGCCTGTTGGGGGGTGACTCCGTTGACATCTTCAAGGGTATCCCCTTTGCCACCGCAAAGACCCTGGAGAACCCTCAGCCTCACCCTGGCTGGCAAGGTGAGGGCTGGGTGCTAGACTGTCCCCCCACCCCCAAAGGTGAGGGTGGCAAGGGGCTGCCCTGCTCACGCCAGCCCCCCCACACTGCAGGAACCCTGAAGGCCACGAGCTACAAGAAACGATGCCTCCAGGCTACATCCACCCAGGACAGCACCCACGGGGATGAGGACTGCCTGTACCTCAACATCTGGGTCCCCCAGGGCAAGCGTGAAGGTCTGGCTTCCTGTTCCCCTAAGAAGCAACACCCCTCCATCACAGCTCTGGGCCTTGGGTGTGCTGGCATTGTATCGCTGAACTCCCCTAAAATCAGGGCAGCGACAAGGAGGGGAGTCTCTCACTGCTGCACCCCAATAGCATGCCCACCGCTGGCATAGTGCTGTAACGGGGCAGCGCACCTCCAGGAGGACATCCAAGGTCGCCTTCTGCCTCCCTCAGTGTCCCACAACCTGCCCGTGATGATCTGGATCTACGGAGGTGCCTTCCTCATGGGGTGCAGCCAGGGGGCCAATTTCCTCAACAACTACAAATACGACGGGGAGGAGATCGCCACACGCGGCAACGTCATCGTGGTCACCTTCAACTACCGCGTGGGCCCCCTGGGCTTCCTCAGCACCGGCGATGCCAGCTGCCAGGTACCCTGAGTGCCTCTGGGCCCAGGGACGGTACATGTGCTCGGGGCTCCTGGGAGCTTTGGCCCAAGAGAAGGACGCCCCTCAGCATGCCTCAACCCCAGCTAGCCCCCCATGTCCTTCCAATCAGGGTGCTGGCGCTCCACCGTGAGACGCAAGAAATAAACACAGGGTCAGAGTCACAGAGACACGGAGAGGCTGGGGAGCCAGAGCAAGAGCCTAGTGACAGCAGACATGCTATGCTGACAGTTCAGGGGACCTGGGGACACGAGACAGACAGACAGAGACAGACGGCCAGACAGACAGACAGACACAGACAGACAGATGGATGGACAGACACAGACACAGACAGACATGGAGAGACAGACACAGACAGACAAAGACAGAAAGACAGACACAGAGAGACACAGACAGACACAGACAGACACAAATAGAGACAGACACAGACTGACAGAGACAGACACAGACAGACATAGACAGACAGAAAGACACAGGGAGACAGACATGGACAGACAGACACAGACAGACAGACACAGACAGACAGACACAGACAGACACAGACAGACACAAACAGACACAGACAGACACAAACAGACAGACAGACACAGACAGACGACACAGATAGACACAGACAGAGAGACAGCAGGAAGGCCCATGTCAGAGAACCGGGAGAAGAATGAAGGCTGACAGCCGCCCTCTGCGGCCATCCACAACTACCCCCAACAATGTCTCTACTCCCCGACCTCAGCCAGCCTCCTGGGGTCCCATCAGTCGCCATTCCAGACCCCCCCAGGTCTCAGTACAGTTGAGGACACTTCACATTCTCGCCCATGGACTGCGGCCACCCTGTGGGCTCGGACACGCTCATCTCCGACCCGCAGTGGAGGGTCCTGGATGAAGTCCACACCCCCCGCCCCGCCCCTAGGTAACTACGGCCTTCGAGATCAGCACATGGCTATCGCCTGGGTGAAGAGGAACATCGCGGCCTTTGGGGGGGACCCCGATAACATCACCATCTTTGGGGAGTCCGCTGGAGGCGCCAGTGTGTCTCTGCAGGTCCGGGGTCCCTTGGTGGAGAGGGTCTTTTCCTAAGACTGAGGGAGGGAGTCCACGGGGAGGGGAACCCGGGATAAGGTGGGCTGAAGTGGACGGCGGAGTCCTCGGCCGAGGAGCAGCCTGCCCACAGGACTTCTGGGTGTTGCAGACCCTCTCTCCCTACAACAAGGGGCTCATCCGACGAGCCATTAGCCAGAGCGGCGTGGCACTGAGCCCTGGGCCATCCAGAAGAACCCACTTTCCTGGGCCGAGCAGGTGAGCCCAGGGGGCGGGGCGGGCAGGGCTGGGCTGATGCTCCTGCGGGGCCGCTCCTCCGTCCCCCCTTCCATGGGGACCTGGATCCTGCCTCGTGCTCCATTGTCCTGCGCTGCCTCGCTGGCTCCCCCCATCTCTGCCCGTGCCTTCCCCCAGATTGCCAAGAAGGTGGGCTGCCCCACAGACAGCACCCAAAAGATGGCGGGGTGTCTGAAGATTACCGACCCCAGGTCCCTGACGCTGGCCTACAAGATGCCCTCGAGCGGACTTGAGTGTGAGTGGGCGCTGCTGGGTGGGAGGCGCGTGGGATGGAGACAAGGGAAGCCCCTGTGCGGCCAGGTCAAGCTCCAAGCGAGAAGGGGCCAGACTGGGGTGTGTCCCTGTCCCTAACTTGCCGGGTTCTCATCTTGTTGGAGAAAAGTGGCTGAGGCTAAGGATACTGCTTCACATGAGACATGAGACACTTGTCCATCCACGCAGGATTCCTGCGGTCCACGGTCCCTGGGGTTGGGAAAACAGAGAAAGGTGGATTTTGAGTCTAGGACAATGGGCTGAAGGGAGGCCAGACAGTTACTGGAAGCCGCAAAAACGTGCTGGCTCTTCCACGCAGACTCTATGTCACACTACCTCGGGTTCGTCCCTGTCGTTGATGGAGATTTCATCCCCGATGACCCCGTCAAGCTGTATGCCAATGCTGCTGACATCGACTACTTAGCGGGCACCAATAACATGGACGGCTTCTTCTTTGCCACTGTTGACATGCCAGGCGTTGACAAGACTAACAAGAACATCACAGAGTAAGTGGAGGGCTGGGACCGGGGCGGCACGCACGAGGGCCGCAGACACGCGCCTTGGGGAGGGCATGGCATCGGGTGGGCATGCAGACCTGCCTGGCCAGCTCCAGGGCGGGTCCAGTGTCTGCTTTGTCCCGCAGGGAGGACTTCTACAGGATGGTCAGTGTGCTCACCGTCGATAAGGGGCCCAGGGGCGCCAAGGCCACCTTCGACATCTACACCGAGTCCTGGGCCCAGAACCCATCCAGGAGACCATGAAGAAGACTGTGGTGGAACTAGAGACCGACGTCCTCTTCCTCATGCCCACCGAGATGGCTCTGGCCCTGCACCGAGCCAATGCCAAAGTGAGGGTCCGGGCACGGGTGGCTCCCGGGAGGCCTCTGCTTCCTGCCAGGGCCTCTCGGCTAACTGGGCAGCCCATTAGCTCTGGCAGGCCTAGCAGTCAAGGCGCGAAGGAGACAAAGGCGCATGCCTGCACCTTAGAGCGAAGGAGACAAAGGCGCATGCCTGCACCTTAGAGCGAAGGAGACAAAGGCGCATGCCTGCACCTTAGAGCGAAGGAGACAAAGGCGCATGCCTGCACCTTAGAGCGAAGGAGACAAAGGCGCATGCCTGCACCTTAGAGCGAAGGAGACAAAGGCGCATGCCTGCACCTTAGAGCGAAGGAGACAAAGGCGCATGCCTGCACCTTAGAGTGAAGGAGACAAAGGCGCATGCCTGCACCTTAGAGTGAAGGAGACAAAGGCGCATGCCTGCACCTTAGAGTGAAGGAGACAAAGGCGCATGCCTGCACCTTAGAGTGCCAGGGACAGGAAACAGGCTTTGGTGCTGCATTACAGAGCAAGAGGCCAAATGCTCGGCAGCACCGAGGTGTCAGCACGATCGGAAACCGTTTCTCTCCCAGGGACAAGAACCCAGCTCCTTCACAAGTGTGTGTGTGTGTGTGTGTGTGTGTGTGTGTGTGTGTGTGTGAGTGTGAGTACAGGCTGCTGCCATTTCTGTCTAGCATCGGGGATCCAAACTCAGGTCTTTTTGCTTGCAGGGCAAAGGCTTTAACGCGGGAGCCATCTCTCCAGCCCCTTTCACAAGTCCTGAGGGTCCCCAGCTTTGCTGTGCTTCCCCTGGTCTACCTCAGGGGCACCTCTGGGCTGGGCATCCAGAGCAACAACCCCGCCAACCCTGTGTCCCTCCCCATCCCTCAGGAGTGCCAAGACCTTTTCCTACCTCTTCTCCCACCCGTCCCGCATGCCCATATACCCTAAGTGGATGGGAGCCGACCACGCAGACGACTCCAGTACGTCTTCGGAAAGCCCTTCACCATGCCCGAGGGCTACCGCACCCAAGACAGGACTGTCTCTAGGGCCATGATTGCTACTGGACCAACTTTGCCAGGAGTGGGTAAGGTGTCAGGTTGAACCCAGGCCCGAGGGCCAGCTGCTACCGGAACCCTGCAGGCCTGGGCTCTAGCTCTGCTCCGTCCCTGGGACAAGCGATTTAACTTTCTGAGCTTGGCGTCCAGTCGGCATGGGCAGTAAGAGTTTTCTGGTGTCCGGCTCCCAAGTCAGCACACATCAGCTCAGATGGCCAGTGCTGGACAGGAGTGGACACTGAGCTGGCTGGGAACGGGGGTCTCCAGTCTCCTAGCAACCTTCTGTTCCCTCTGCAGGGACCCCAACATGGGCAACTCTGCTGTGCCCACCCACTGGTACCCCTACACCACGGAGAACGGTAACTATCTGGAGATCACCAAGACGATGAACAGCGGGTCAATGAAGGAGCAGCTGAGGGCCAAGTTCCTGAAGTACTGGACCATGACCTATGAGGTGCTGCCCACCGTGGTTGGCAGCCAGAGCAGCCCTGTGCCCCCTTCGGACGAGTCCCAGGACGGCCCTGCGTCCCCTTCTGATGAGTCCCAGGCCGCCCCTGCGTCCCCCGAGGGTGACTCTCTGGAGGTCCAGATGCCTGCTGTCATTGGCTTCTAGTGACACCCAGAACCTTCCTCTCTCAGCATGTCCTGAATAAAGCCTCGGCTCTGTGCGCTCGTGTCTGTCTTTGCTGAAACCAGACAAGAGGAAGCTTAGAAGCCAAAGTCCCCTCTAGCCTAGAGAAGAGCAACCGCCAGAGAAGCTGAGTGTGTGGGGGTCCCTCGTAGCAGGAAGCAGCCGTCCCCCAGGAAAGAAGATCGTGAGCCCAGCACCAGCATTTGAGTCTCTGCTTTCTGGTGTGGACACGACATGACCAATTGCTTCAAACTCTGCCATCGTGCCTTCCCCATGCGACCGGCCACAGCCCTCAACTATGTGCAGAACAAATCCTCCTTCCCTTCAGTTGTCTTTGTCACATATTTTGGCAGAGCACCAAGAAAAGTACCTACTACCCTCCCTAAGTCCCAATAATGGATAAGATGACCAGATGAAGATGCAGGGCGATATTGGGGGGTTGAATATTATGAAGCAATTAGGCAGAGCACACAAATACTTGTATCTGCTACAGAGATTTTCACATTCTCCTCTGGTGAATGGCACGCGGCAGTCCTCTCCCATCCAGACCGAGTGTGAGGTCAAATGCAAGCCTTCAGGGCTGCTGAGATGGCTCAGTGGTTAAGACTTTGCCTCACAAACAGAAAGTCCTGAGTTTGGATCCCACACCCCATATAATAACCACAAGGTAGAAATGGAGGAGGCCTGCCCTTTTGGCCCTGGTGGGTGGCGCCTGGGAAATCCTAGAGTGAAGCAAAAAGGAGGTAGAAACAATACAGGATGATTTCTGAAGTCACACATACACACAGAGTAAAGGTTTTTTTTTTTTTTAACTATTTTTTAAAAATGTCTTAAAACAGTATTTTTTGGCGTGTGTGTGTGTGTATGTGTGTGTGTGTGTGTGTGTGTGTGTGTGTGTGTATGTGTGTGTATCTCAGGCCACTATGTGTCCCTGTGGAGGCCCAAATTTGACTTCGGGAATCATCCTGGATGGCTTCTACTGTCTTTCTTTGCACTGGGATTTCCCAGGCTCCCCCTTACGAGTTGGAAGTGCAGTTGCCACCATTTCTACCTACCTGGCGTTTTGTACATGGGATCCAGATCCCAAAGTCAGGTCTTTCTGCTTGTGAGGCAGAGTCTTAACCCTGAGCCCTCTCTCCGGGCATTAAAACCTTTTACAAGGCTGACTGCATGTAGAATTTTTTTTTTTTTAGTGATGGCAGAACAAACATGAAATTAACAGCAGAAAACAAACAAACCTGGAATCCATGAAATTAACAGCAGAAAACAAACAAACAAACCTGGAATCCTCAGTTCCCTGAAAACAAACACAGCCCATAGGTGCAAATGTCATCAGCGGGTAACTAGGTATGAAACACCAAGGAAAACACAATCCTCTCTCAGGTTCCTCAGCTGTTCCTACACCATGCTCCTCTGTGTGTGCGCGTGTAATGAGCATACGTGCACACGTTGTTCTCCAACCCGTCCCGCATGCCATATACCCTAAGTGGATGGGCGCCGACCACGCAGACGACCTCCAGTACGTCTTCGGAAAGCCCTTCCACCATGCCCGAGGGCTACCGCACCCAAGACAGGGACTGTCTCCAGGGCCATGATTGCCTACTGGACCAACTTTGCCAGGAGTGGGTAATGTGTCAGGTTGAACCCAGGCCCGAGGGGCCAGCTGCTACCTGGAACCCTGCAGGCCTGGGTGCTAGCTCTGCTCCGTCCCTGGGCAAGTCATTTAACTTTTCTGAGCTTGGCGTCCATCGGCATGGGGCAGAGTAAGTGTTTTCTGGTGTCCGGCTTCCCAGTCAGCACACATCAGCTCACATGGCCAGTGCTGGGGACGGAGTGGACATGAGCTGGCTGGGGAACGGGGGGTCTGCAGTCTCCTAGCAAACCTTCTGTTCCCTCTGCAGGGACCCCAACCTGGGGCAACTCTGCCGTGCCCACCCACTGGTTACCCCACACCATGGAGAACGGTAACTATCTGGAGATCACCAAGACGAGAACAGCGGGTCCATGAAGGAGCAGCTGAGGGCCAAGTTCCTGAAGATACGGACCATGACCTATGAGGTTGGCCCACCGTGTGTTGGCAGCCAGAGCAGCCCTGTGCCCCCCTTCGGACGAGTCCCAGGACGGCCCTGCGTCCCCTTCTGATGAGTCCCAGGCCGCCCCTGCGTCCCCTGAGGGTGATTCCCAGGCGCCCTGCGTCCCCCGAGGGGTGACTCTCTGGAGGTCCAGATGCCTGCTTCATTGGCTTCTAGTGAACCCAGAACCTTCCTCTCTCAGCATGTTCCTGAATAAAGCCTCGGCTCTGTGCGCTCCTGTCTGTCTTTGCTGAAACCAAGATGGGGAAGCTTAGAGCCAAAGTCCCCTCTAGCCTAGTAGAGAAGAGCAACCGCCCAGAGAAGCTGAGTCAGGGGGTCCCTCATGGCAGGAAGCAGCCGTTCCCCCGGGGGGGGCAGAGGTGGTACACCCATGCCCCCCAGCAGTGTCCTACACACGTGACAGCACCCGGCAGGAATAAAGGGAGAAAAGAGATCATGAGCCCAGCACCCGCATTGAGGCTCTGCTTTCTGGGGTGGATGCAACGTGACCAATCGCCTCAAACTTTGCCATTGTGCCTTCCCCAAGTGACCGCCACAGCCCTCAACTATGCGCCAGAACAAACCCTCCTTCCCTTCGTTGTCTTTGTCCGTATTTTAGCACAGCACCAAGAAAAGTACCTACTACCCTCCCTAAGTCCCGATAACGGATAAAGATGACCAGATGAAGATGCAGGCGATATGGGGGGGCATTATAAAGTGATTAGGCAGAGCAAGCAAACACTTAATCTGCTACAGAGATGTTCGCATTCTCTCTGGTGCCCATAAGCAGATGAGCGATGGGGCCAAAAGCAAAACCTTAAGGGCTGGAGAGATGGCTCAGGGTTAAGACTCGTCTCGCAAGCAGAAACATTCCTGAGTTTGGATTCCACATGCCACATAAAAAAACCACCAGGTACAAAAGGCAGAGGCCTAAACTCATGGCCCTGGTGGGTGCAGCCTGGAAAATCCCACAAGGAAGCAACCCAGGGATGATTTCTGAAGTCACACATACACATAAAATAAGTTTCTTGAAAAACTTTTTTTTAATATTTTAAAATTTTTTTATTATTTATTCAATTGTGTGTGTGTGTGTGCGTGCGTGTGTGGTGTGTGTGTGTGTGTGTTGTGTGTGTGTGTGTGTGTGTGTAGAACCACGGGCGAATTCGGAACCACCTGGACCGCCTCTACCTCCTCCTTCTTTACTCTGCCCGGATTCACCGGCTCCGCCCTACCAGGACCAGAATGCAGACCGCCCCCGCTCCCGCTTGGTGTCTATATATGGGTCTAGGATCCGAACTCAGGACCTTCCGCCTGCAAGGCAGAGGCTTAACCCTGAGCCACCTCTCCAGCCCTTGAAAAACTATTTTAAAAATCATCTTAAAGCAATATTTTGGCTTGTGTGTGTGTGTGTGTGTGTGTGTGTTGTGTGTGTGTATGTGTGTGTGTCCATGCATAGAGTATTAGAGGACATCATGAGTCCTTTGGAGGACCCAAAGGTGACTTCAGGAATCATCCGATTGCTTCTACGTCCTTCTTGCTTTACGCTGGGATTTCCCAGACTCCACCTTCCCAGTTGGAAGTGTAGGCTTCCACCATTTCTACTGCCTCCTGTATTTTAATTTTGTTTTTTAGCGTGGGGACTGGGATCCGAACTCAGAACTTCTGCTTGTGAGACAGAGTCACAACCCTGAGGCCATCTCTCCAGCCCCCTGCCTGGTTTTTGTACATGGGATCCAGATCCCAAACTCCAGTCTTTCTGCTTGTGAGGCAGAGTCTTAACCCTTAGCCCTCTCTCCGGCATAAAAACCTTTTACAAGGCTGACTCCATATGGGACCTTTTTTCTCCCAATGGGGAGAACAAAATGCGAAATCAACAGCAGAGGGAAGAATTGGAATCCTCAATGTTCCCTGAAAACCAACACACCCACAGGTCCAAAGTGGGTAAATAGTAATGAAAAACACCAAGGAAAAACACAATCTCTCTCAGGTTCTCAGCTGTTCCTACACCATGCTCCTCTGTGTGTGAGCGTGTAATGAGCATACGTGCACATTTTTTTGAGCATGTGTGCACAGTGGGGCCAGAGGACCAACCTTGTGGGTGTCCACTTTTTTGCTTCTGAGACACGGCTTCTCTCGGGTCAGGGCTCGAGCGTTAAGCTTGGGTCTGATGGTCAGAGAAACCCTCGTGATCCACCTTCCCATCCTGGGGTTCTCTGAGCACGCGCCTCCACACCCAGCCTCTGGTGTGTGTTATTGCAGATGGAATCTGTCGTCAAGCTTGCAGGATGACATTTTACCGATGGGCCTTTTCTCCTCGTATTTTTGGTTTCTGACTTTATCTCACCGAACATATCAAGATAGGCAATCAATCTATCTGTCCTTTGACCGTCACCCCATCCAGTGTCTGGGTGCTGGGAGAAGGTTGTTGTTAACCCTTCTATACTTCCCTGTGAACGATCCACATTCTTCCCCCCCCCCCGTTTTGTGGATTTTTATGATTTGTTTGCATATGTAGTTGGTGTGCATAGGTGTGTGTGTGTGTAGAGGAGGACATGGGAGTTGTGCGTGCCTGTGGAGTGGGCCATCAGAAATCCGACGCTCTACCCTCCTTGTGTTTTACTCTGGCGTTTCCCAGGCTCCGCCTGCCAGGCCTAGAACTGCTTAGGGTGGTGGCGTGCCTCCTCGCTGCTTCCTTCAGGAGGGTTCTGTCTCAGAGGCCCCTGCGCGCCCCCAAGGCTGCCCTGTTCATGAGGGGACCACATGGCTGGGCTTCACTGGCTGTTCAGACAACGCTCCTGCCTTGCAAACAAGTGTGAGTGTCCTGCAGGGCCCCGCAGGTGTGGGAGGGTCTGTGACCCCGGACCCCTGTGCTGAGGAGAGGGGAGCAGCGGGCAGGAGGGAGGTAGGAAACCCAGAGGGGCGGCGCCAGGCTCCTTTAACCTCACCTGCAAGGACATGAAGGAAAGTTAAACTTGCACTGGCTGCAGAAGGCAAAAAGCTATGTTCTGTGTGACTTCAGGTTGTGATGCTCTGGCAAGGCTGAGCAGGCAGCAAGACCAGTGTTGCACGCGGGAGGGGGGGCTAGGTGGGCACGTACTTGCCAGTGTCACCATGATACTTAGGCCACACCTGTGAAGAATTGTTTGCCGCCACCGCTGGACCCTCCCATCCGCCTCCGAGAAGCCTGTGTCTACCGCACACGGGAAGACCCACCCGTGACGGACAGGTGGGATTCCCGGGCGAGATCTGGGGGTGGTCTTCGGCCTCCTCCCTCGCGGTGGACACGATGTGGCCAATTCCTCGCCCCAAGCCACAAGGGACTGACCGTGAGCGCTAGATTGGAATAAAGCCTCTCACCCCCTCTTCGGGCCGTTATCTTCTGCATCAATGGAAGACAAGTGACCACACCACGTGGCATTTTCTCTGGCGTTTGCAAACATGACTTGTTGCTCTTCGGTTTCCCGACTGCCCTGTGCCTTCACCAAAGGAAGCCCTTCCGCTTTGGACTGACAATGTTTTCTTATTACCCTCAGAGAAAACCTCTTGTTCCCCCTCGTGTGGCCCCCTTTTTAGTTCATGACCTGGACCAGCACTGAGCGCTCACCACCCATTATATGTGTGTGTCTATAAAATACACACCATGTATGTATGTATGCATGTATGTATGCATGTGCTATATGTATGTATGCATGCATTGTATGTATGTATGTTGTATGTGTATGTCTTTGTCAAAGGCAAGGACCCGAGCGTGAGAGAGCATAATCCCCGGACGCTTGCCGACTTCGGTTGCTGTTTTTACAACAGCCCCTTGCGAGTGGCGGAGAGCCAAGCGGCCGGCCTGTCCACCTCCGGTCCATCGCTTCCACATCTGTGCATCCCGCACATGCCATTTTTCTTTATGGTGTGCGAGAAATTCCGCTGTGGATGGGCCCACCTTCTTGTTTCCCGTTCACCGTCGGGTGGACATCTGGCCCCTGCTCCACCTCCTCGCTCTTGTGGAGAAAGTGCGGGGAACCTCTGTGGGAGGAGGGGATCCCTGGGGAATCACCAAGAGCTTGTGGCTCCACCTCCACACTCACCTCCAGCAGCAGTGAGAAGACTCTCTCACCAGCGCTCCTTCTTGGGTTGCTCTGTTAGCAACAGCCTTGTGAGTGGGCGGACGACCAGCAGCAGACCCACCCGTGACCGAACAGGGCTCAGGATGTGAGCACTTTACTTCCTGGCGCTGGTGTGTTCTGCTGAGGACGGTCCAGCACTGGCCCATGGCTGACGCTAGGTCGGGGTTCGGAGGTTAAGGTTTGCAGTCTTTCGTGTTGTCTGGGTGTTAAGCCTGCCTGAGTGTGGCCGACAGGGATGCTGTGTCCTGCGCCATCCGTCCACTTGCTGACCATTTAGTAACAAAAGCAACGCCATGTTCTGTCCATAGAGTGGGCTGTCTGCCTCAGACTTCGTTTTCCTTGCTGACCACACCTGAGGGCCGCCGGGCCACCTGCAGCCCGAGGGAGCGGGTCAGGTTTGCAGTACTATAGAGTGAGTTGTATCTAGCTGTTGCCCTGATACTCTGCCAGCTGCCTTGTGGCAGAGAACTGTGGCGTCTGGCTTTCATCCCTTCCCTCCCCATCTTCACTGTCTTACGGTTCTTCCTGGGCGTGAGCCTGTTTAATCACCACTGGTAACGATGCTATGTGATATTCGCTGAGAGCACGGTAGCTTCTTTGCCTTCACGGAACATCTCGTGACACGGCTCTGGATGTCCATCTAGGTGGATAAGGCGAGTCCCACAGCTGGGACGTGACGTTCAGGCGCTCGGAGCCACATCATACCCAGCAGGCCTCGCCACCTAGCCATCCCGACGCTCTCCAGGTGAGGACGGCATCCCAGGGCAGCTGGCCAGTTAGAGTAGAGGTGGGGTTTCAGTGGAGCCCCTGCCTTAATAAAAGTGGAAAGCAGGCTGCGGGGTTAAGAGTCTGGTCCACAAGGAGAAGGTCCTGCTGAGATCTGATCCCATGTCCCACATAAAAACTCAGTGGAATGGCAGTGGCCTGGCTGAACTTCTGCCCAGGTGGACAGAGCCTGGGAAATCACAGAGTGAAGCAAGAGGAGGTAGAAGCAATGCAGGATGATTCCGAAGTACCCTTGGTGTTCCACAGGGTATACAATGCTCTCTCGTCTCTCTCTCTCTCTCACACACGCGTGCACGCGCACCACCACCCAACTATATTATATATATATCTATATATAAAATACATTATTTTTTTTAAAACTGGAAAGTCATTGAGGAAAGACACACCAAACCATCTTTGGGTATCTGCAAGCAACACTAGTACTGACCCACACATACTCAGGAAAAAGATGCATCCGCGGGTTAGGGCAGGGGGTTAGCTGGGGGGCATGGGAACTCTTCTGCTACTTTCCTGTGTTCCTAAAACTGCTGTAGAAAGATGAGAAAGCCTCCTCTACCCTCTGCCCTGACTCCCCTCTGCCCTCTCCCCTCTGTCATCGTTAAGCACAGGTGTCAATTTGCCTGTTGAGGTTTGAGCTCTGGGCGCAGTCCGTTTAGAGGGTTGATGGTTGAGTTAAGTCCAGAGCAAACCTGAAGGAGATTGTCTAGCTGATGGGGAAGACCCAGCCCATGGTGGGTGGGATTAGGCCCTGGATAAATCACAGAGAGCTGGTTGAGAAAGGCGGCATCCTCTGTTCACTTGGCCAAGACCTGCTTGTCTGGCAAGTTAAGGATGTCCATCTCTCAGCCGTTATGCGGTGATGGTGTGGCCAGTTCCTTCAGCCCTGGTGTTGGTACGTGCTCTCCCGTCAAGCTGGACTGAGAACTGTAACGGAACTGTCGTCAAGGAAATCAAACCCTTGTTCCCTTAAGCGTTTGGTGGTCATTTATCAGCACGGCTGACCTGCAACACCCTCCTTCCTCTGCCCTGCCTCCTCAACAACACCTATGCAAAAAGCACATCCCAGCTGTACCCACCTACTTCCTGGGCATGAGTCCAGAATAATGGCTGGCGGCAAGAGACCCACTGAGCGAGTGTTTCCTGCTGATGCCCCGCTGGGTCCCAGCTGCCTCTGTCCTCTCCCCTGCACCCTCTGCCCCCCTGGGCATCATGGAGACCCACATGCATGTGGATGAGGAGCGTACTGGGGGCCAAAGGTGGGCGTGGGCCATGGGCGGCACAAAGTGTGACCAGATGGAAAGGGGATATAAGAGACCAGCTTGAGGGGGTTTCTGTGACAGGAAGACTGTAGCTGTGCCCGTGAGTCTGCAGTGCGAGGTGACGCTCTGAAGACACGCACCCGCACTGTCCCCGTGAAAGACCTTCACGGAGCCAGGGCGACACAGCCCAGAATGGTGGGCTCACGCTGCCCTTCACCTGTGTGTTGCCCCCTCCGCCCCTCTCTGACTCCGCTTGGCTTCACCCAGGGTCCTTCAGGCGTCCTCTCCCTGGCAGTGCCCTCAGTGAACGCGCTTGTCAGGTCGGGGACCCATTTCCCTAACGTGACAGCGGACCTGGTAAGGACCAGAATGCAGTGCTGGCACCCAGCTGGTCTGGCTCTCGGTCTGGAGCTGCCCACCCTCGTCTGTGCCACCTGCCTCTGCTCCCAGAAAGCAGCAAGCACACACAGGCAGCATGGGCACCATTCGTGACCTCAGGACCAGCCTGCCCTGGGAAAGATGGGCCATCCCAATGATGCTCGTTTTGGTGTGTCGTGTGTGTGTGTGTGTGTGTGTGTGTGTGTGTGTCCATGCGCATGCGTGCCTGGGAACCAGGGCACATTGCACTTGGCCTTGGCTCCTGCTGCATAAAACCCAGGCACCCGAGAGCGGGCTACAGGGGAGCAGACACACACGATGGCGCACTCACAGCTGCTGTCTGCTGTCTTCATCTGCAGCCTGGCAGCGGCAAGCGCAGCTAAGGTAAGCGACGTGGTCTGTGGAGGACCTAGGGACCAGATCCAACCTGTGACCTCGGCAGGGGCCCTGGGTTCAGTGCCCGGAAGGGGACAAGCGGCTGGTCTGGAGTTGGACGGGGGCTTCCCAGTGACCTCGGGCGGGAGGCCCCTGATATTCCGTCACCAGGGACGGTTGAGTGGATGAGATCCGTTCTCCTGACTCCTCCTGGCTGCTGTGTGCTGGGCAGTCATCGCCACGACCGGACACCAAGCGGTCGGTACTGATGGGTCTATGAGGCGTAGGGTCTTCCCTGGCACTGGGGCCCATCGACTCATGCCCAGCCAGCTGGGACACATGCGTGGGGAGGTGAAGGAAGGAGAGAAGGGCCACACCTGGTGCTAGCGGCTGGACAGGCCTCCGTTCTGATGGCCAGTGGGCCCGAGGGGAACAGACGCGAGAATCGGAGGCTCCAGGTCTGGCTAGGCAGCTGTCAGCCGCACCACCTGAGGGGCCACGTGTAGATAGAAGCGATATCTGCTGCTGCGTCTCACCTGCCACGTCTCACTTGCACTGGGCGCGTGTACACGGAAGGTGGTTTGTTCAAGGCACACAACAAGGAGTCAGCCTGTTGGGGGGTGACTCCATTGACATCTTCAAGGGTATCCCCTTTCCACCGCAAAGACCCTGGAGAACCCTCAGCCTCACCTGGCTGGCAAGGTGAGGGCTGGGTGCTTGACTGTCCCCCCACCCCCAAAGGTGAGGGTGGCGAGGGGTGCCCTGCTCACGGCCAGCCCTCCCCACACTGCAGGAACCTGAAGGCCACGGCTACAAGAAACGATGCCTCCAGGCTACATCCACCCAGGACAGCACCCACGGGGCCTGGAGGACTGCCTGTACCTCAACATCTGGGTCCCCCCAGGGCAAGCGTGAAGGTCTGGCTTCCGTTCCCCTAAGAAGCAAACACCCTCCATCACAGCTCTGGGCCTTGGGTGTGCTGGCACTGTATCGCTGAACTCCCCTAAAATCAGGGCAGCGACAGGAGGGGAGTCTTCACTGCTGCACCCCAATAGCATGCCCACCCTGGCATAGTGCTGTAAACGGGGCAGCGCACTGCCAGGAGGACATCCAAGGTCGCCTCTTGCCTCCCTCAGTGTCCCACAACCTGCCCGTGATGATCTGGATCTACGGGGCGCCTTCCTCATGGGGTGCAGCCAGTGGGCCAATTTTCCCAACAACTACAAATTATGACGGGGAGGAGATCGCCACACGCGGCAACGTCATCGTGGTCACCTTCAACTACCGCGTGGGCCCCTGGGCTTCCTCAGCACCGGCGATTGCCAGACTGCCAGGTACCCTGAGTGCCTCTGGGCCCAGGGACGGGTACATGTGCCGGGCTCCTGGGAGCTTTGGCCCAAGAGAAGGACGCCCCTCAGCATGCCTACAACCCCAGCTAGCCCCCCATGTCCTTCCAATCAGGGTGCTGGCGTCTCCACGTGACGAAGCAAAAATAACACAGGGTCAGCGTTCACAGAGACACGGACGAGGCTGGGGAGCGAGCAAGCACGAAGAGCCTAGTGAACAGGCGACATGCTATGCTGACAGTTCAGGGGACCTGGGGACACGAGACAGACAGACAGAGACAGACGGCCAGACAGACAGACAGACACAGGACAGACAGATGGATGGACAGGACAAAAGACACAGACAGACACAGAGAGACAGACATAGACCTACAAAGACAGAAAGGCAGACACCAGACGAGACACAGACAGACACAGACCGACACAAACAGAGACAGGACACAGACTGACAGACACGAACAGACAGACATAGACAGGACAGAAAAGACACCGGGAGACGACATGGACAGACAGACACAGTACAGACAGGACACAGCAGACACAGACAGACACAAACCAGACACAGACAGACACAAACAGACAGACAGACAAGACAGACACGACAGAGAGACAGCAGGAAGGCCCATGTCAGAGAACAGGGAGAAGAATGAAGGCTGACAGCCGCCCTCTGCGGCCATCCACAACTACCCCCAACAATGTCTCTACTCCCCTAGCTCAGTCCATCCTCCTCGGGGTCCATCGTCGCCATTCCAGACCCCCAGGTCTCAGTACAGTTGAGGACACTTCACATTCTCGCCCATGGCCGCGGCCACCTGTGGGCTCGGACACGCTCTTCTCCGACCCGCAGTGGAGGGTCCTGGATGAAGTCCCACACCCCCGCCCCGCCCCTAGGTAACTAAGGCCTTCGAGATCGGCACATGGCTATCGCTGGGTGAAGAGGAAACATCGCGGCCTTTGGGGGGACCCGATAAACATCACCATCTTTGGGGAGTCCGCTGGAGGCGCCAGTGTGTCTCTGCAGGTCCGGGGTCCCCTGGTGGAGAGGGTCTTTTCCTAAGACTGAGGGAGGGAGTCCACGGGGGGGAACCCGGGATTAAGGGGCGCTGAAGTGGACGGCGGAGTCCTCGGCCGAGGGAGCAGCCCTGCCCACAGGACTTCTGGGTGTTGCAGACCCTCTCCCTACAACAAGGGGCTCATCCGACGCGCCATTAGCCAGAGGGCGTGTGGCACTGAGCCCTGGGCCATCCAGAAGAACCCACTTCCTGGGCCGAGCAGGTGAGCCCAGGGGGGGGAGGGCAGGCAGGCGTGGGCTGATGCTCCTGCGGGGCCTCCTCCTCAGGTCCCCCTTACATGGGGGACCGGATTCCTGCCCTCTGCTCCCTTGTCTTCGCTGTCCTGCGGCTCCCCCCATCATTCTGCCCTTGCTTCCCCCAGACTGCTCCAGAAGGGGGTTGCCTGCCCCACAGCAACACCCAAAAAATGGCGGGGTTTGAGATTACGACCCCAGGGTCCTGCACGCTGGCTACACAGATGCCCTGCAGCGGACTTGAGTGGACGTGGGCGCTGTGGGTGGGGGCGTGGCGTGGGATGGACGACAAGGGAAGCCCTGTGCGGCCAGGTCAAGCTCCAAGCGAGAAGGGGCCAGACTGGGGTGTGTCCCTGTCCTAAATTCCGGGCGGTTCTTCATCTTATGTGGAAGACGGTGGCTGAGGCTAAAGGATACGCTTCACAAGACGACATGAGACACTTGTCCATCCACGCAGGATTCCTGCTGTCCACGGTCCCTGGGGGTTGGGAAAAACAAGAAGAAAGGTGGATTTCGAGTTCTAGGGACAATGGGTGAAGGGAGGCCAGACAGTTACTGGAAGCCGCAAAAAGTTGCTGGCCTTCCACGGCAGACTCTAGTCACACTACCTTCGGGGGTCGTCCCTGTCGTTTGATGGAGATTTTCACCGATTGACCCCGTCAAGCTCGTTGTATGCCAATGCTGCCGACATCGACTATCTAGCGGGCACCAATAACATTGGACGGCTTCTTCTTTGCCACTGTTGACATTTTGCCAGCGGTGACAGACTACAAAGAACATCCAGAGTAAGGCGAGGGCTTGGGCGGGGCGCATGCACGAGGGCCGAGGGGACACGCGCCTTGGGGGGCATGGGATCGGGTGGCATGCAGACTTGCTTCGGCAGCTCCAGGGGCGGGTCCCAGTTGCTGCTTTTGTCTCGCCAGGGAGGATTTACTAGGATGGTCCGTGTGCTCCCTGCGAACAAAGGGGCCCCAGGGGACGCCAGGCACACCTTCGACATCTACACCGAGCCTGGGCCCAGAACCAATCCCAGGAGACCATGAAGAAGGACTGTGGTGAACTAGAGACGACGTCCTCTTCCTCATGTCCCACCGAGATGGGCTATGGCCAGCACGAGCCAATGCCAAGTGGGGTTCCGGGCAACGGGGTGGCTCCCGGGAGGCCTCTGCTTCCTGCCAGGGCCCCTCGGCTATAGGGCAGCCCATTAGCTCTGGCGGCCTAGCAGTCAAGGCGCGAAGGAGACAAAGCGCAGCGCATCGAGTGCATAGAAAACCTTAGCTGCACTAGAGACACGCGCATGCTGTACTATACAGGAAACGGAGCATGCCTGCACCTTTAGAGGAAGGCAGGACAAAGGGGCATGCCTGCACTTAGAGTGAAGGAGACAAAGGCGACCTGCCTGCACCTTAGAGTGCAGGGAAGGAAAACAGGCTTGGTGCTGCATACAGAGCAAGAGGCCAAAATGCTGGCAGCACGCGGATGGTGTCAAACGCACGATCGGGAAAACTGTTTCTTACAGGGACAAGAACCCCAGCTCACTTCACAAGTGTGTTGTGTGTGTGGATGTGGTGTGTGAGTTGAGGGGTGGTGAGTCGTGTTGTGAGGTGAGTGTGAGTGTGAGTGGTTTGAGGTGAGTGTGAGTGGAGTGTATGACGCTGTGTCTTTCAGATTGCCAAGAAGAGGGCTGCCCCCAGACAACACCCAAAAGATGGCGGGGTGTCTGAAGATTACCGACCCCAGGTCCCTGACGCTGGCCTACAAGTTGCCCTTGAGTGGACTTGAGTGTGAGTGGGCGCTGCTGGGTGGGAGGCGCGTGGGATGGAGACAAGGGAAGCCCCTGTGCGGTCAGGTCAAGCTCCAAGCGAGAAGGGGCCAGAATGGGGTGTGTCTCTGTCCCTAACTTGCAGGGAGCCCATCTCCCCACCCCAGCAAACGTTTCAGGGGTGAGACCCTAGACGTCTTAGGGATGGGAAAGAAGGGAACTCTTCTTTCTTCAATCCAAGTGAGACATGGACCCTCCCCCACCTTAGAGAAGACAAACGTGGACCCCATGGTCATGAGCATGATGTAACTGACAAGAGTTCCAGGGACATGGGTGGACCCGAGACCCAGGGTGGTTGTGCAGAATGTCGTTCATTCCTCCCTCCCGCATTCATTCTGCACACGCTGGGCAAACACCACCTGTGGCACCTGATCCTGCCAGTCATCAGCTGGGAGCTGGCCTGCCCTGTCCTCTGCAAACTCTTTAACTTCTTTTTCCTTTTATGGTACCACAGATCAAAGCCACAACTTGCACGTGCCACACGCCTCTACCATTCAAACCACTGATTCAGTGTGGAATGCTAGGCTTTGTGGGCATCTGAGTTCAGCCAGGGCCTCTCTCTACCCCGCTGGTTGTCGGGTCCTCCAGGGGCCCTTTGGATTCTGCGGGGCACGCAGCCCCAAGGAGGGGCCTCTTTCTCCAGCACGCCTACACTGCTTTCACACCTTGCTGGTCTTTAGAGTGAGGTGTGAGGGAGCAGAGGTAGGAGTGACATGTCTCAAGGTGAGCAGCGACTCTGCATGGCATAGCCAGGGAAGGTTTTGCTTCTCGCAACTGGAGAAGGATGGCTGAGGCTAAGGATACTGCTTCACATCCCACGCAGGGGACAATTCTGCACCCACTCAGGATTCCCCCGGTCCATGGTCCCTGGGGTCGGGAAAACAGAGAAGAGTAGATCTCAAGTCTAGGACGGCAGGCCAAAGGGAGGCTGGGCAGACACTGGCAGATACAAAGGACCCACTGCTTCTTCCCTGCAGACCCCACAATACACTATCTGGGCTTCATCCCTGTCGTTGATGGAGATTTCATCCCCGATGACCCTGTCAATCTGTATGCCAATGCTGCCGACATCGACTACTTAGCGGGCACCAATGACATGGATGGCCACATCTTTGCCACTGTTGACATGCCAGCAATTGACAAGACTAACAAGGACATCACAGAGTAAGTGGAGGGGTGGGAGCGGGGCGGCACGCACGAGGGCCGCAGACACGCGCCTTGGGGAGGGCATGGCATCGGGTGGGCATGCAGACCTGCCTGGCCAGCTCCAGGGCGGGTCCAGTGTCTGCTTTGTCCCGCAGGGAGGACTTCTACAGGATGGTCAGTGGACTCACCGTCGACAAGGGGCCCAGGGGCGCCAAGGCCACCTTCGACATCTACACCGAGTCCTGGGCCCAGAACCCATCCCAGGAGACCATGAAGAAGACTGTGGTGGAACTAGAGACCGACGTCCTCTTCCTCATGCCCACCGAGATGGCTCTGGCCCTGCACCGAGCCAATGCCAAGTGAGGGTCCGGGCACGGGGTGGCTCCCGGGAGGCCTCTGCTTCCTGCCAGGGCCTCTCGGCTAACTGGGCAGCCCATTAGCTCTGGCAGGCCTAGCAGTCAAGGCGCGAAGGAGACAAAGGCGCATGCCTGCACCTTAGAGTGAAGGAGACAAAGGCGCATGCCTGCCCCTTAGAGTGAAGGAGACAAAGGCGCATGCCTGGCCCCTTAGAGTGAAGGAGACAAAGGCGCATGCCTGCACCTTAGAGTGAAGGAGACAAAGGCGCATGCCTGGCCCCTTAGAGTGAAGGAGACAAAGGCGCATGCCTGCACCTTAGAGTGAAGGAGACAAAGGTGCATGCCTGCACCTTAGAGTGAAGGAGACAAAGGCGCATGCCTGCACCTTAGAGTGCCAGGGACAGGAAACAGGCTTTGGTGCTGCATTACAGAGCAAGAGGCCAAATGCTCGGCAGCACCGAGGTGTCAGCACGATCGGAAACCGTTTCTGTCCCAGGGACAAGAACCCCAGCTCCTTCACAAGTGTGTGTGTGTGTGTGAGTGTGTGTGTGTGTGTGTGTGTGTGTGTGTGTGTGTGTGTGTGTGTGTGTGTGTGAGTACAGGCTGCTGCCATTTCTGTCTAGCATCGGGGATCCAAACTCAGGTCTTTTTGCTTTCAGGGCAAAGGCTTTAACGCGGGAGCCATCTCTCCGGCCCCTTTCACAAGTCCTGAGGGTCCCCAGGCTTTGCTGTGCTTCCCCTGGTCTACCTCAGGGGCACCTCTGGGCTGGGCATCCAGAGCAAACACCCCGCCAACCCTGTGTCCCTCCCCATCCCTCAGGAGCGCCAAGACCTTTTCCTACCTCTTCTCCCACCCGTCCCGCATGCCCATATACCCTAAGTGGATGGGAGCCGACCACGCAGACGACCTCCAGTACGTCTTCGGAAAGCCCTTCACCATGCCCGAGGGCTACCGCACCCAAGACAGGACTGTCTCCAGGGCCATGATTGCCTACTGGACCAACTTTGCCAGGAGTGGGTAAGGTGTCAGGTTGAACCCAGGCCCGAGGGCCAGCTGCTACCGGAACCCTGCAGGCCTGGGTGCTAGCTCTGCTCCGTCCCTGGGACAAGCCATTTAACTTTTCTGAGCTTGGCGTCCAGTCGGCATGGGGCAGTAAGAGTTTTCTGGTGTCCGGCTCCCAAGTCAGCACACATCAGCTCAGATGGCCAGTGCTGGACAGGAGTGGACACTGAGCTGGCTGGGAACGGGGGTCTGCAGTCTCCTAGCAACCTTCTGTTCCCTCTGCAGGGACCCCAACATGGGCAACTCTGCCGTGCCCACCCACTGGTACCCCTACACCATGGAGAACGGTAAACTATCTGGAGATCACCAAGACGATGAACAGCGGGTCCATGAAGGAGCAGCTGAGGGCCAAGTTCCTGAAGTACTGGACCATGACCTATGAGGTGCTGCCCACCGTGGTTGGCAGCCAGAGCAGCCCTGTGCCCCCTTCGGACGAGTCCCAGGACGGCCCTGCGTCCCCTTCTGATGAGTCCCAGGCCGCCCCTGCGTCCCCTGAGGGTGATTCCCAGGCCGCCCCTGCGTCCCCCGAGGGTGACTCTCTGGAGGTCCAGATGCCTGCTGTCATTGGCTTCTAGTGACACCCAGAACCTTCCTCTCTCAGCATGTCCTGAATAAAGCCTCGGCTCTGTGCGCTCCTGTCTGTCTTTGCTGAAACCAGATGGGAGGAAGCTTAGAAGCCAAAGTCCCCTCTAGCCTAGAGAAGAGCAACCGCCAGAGAAGCTGAGTCAGGGGGTCCCTCATGGCAGGAAGCAGCCGTCCCCCGGGGGGGCAGAGGTGGTACACCCATGCCCCCCAGCAGTGTCCTACACACGTGACAGCACCCCGGCAGGAATAAAGGGAGAAAAGAAGATCATGAGCCCAGCACCCGCATTTGAGGCTCTGCTTTCTGGGGTGGATGCAACGTGACCAATCGCCTCAAACTTTGCCATTGTGCCTTCCCCAAGTGACCGCCACAGCCCTCAACTATGCGCCAGAACAAACCCTCCTTCCCTTCAGTTGTCTTTGTCACGTATTTTAGCACAGCACCAAGAAAAGTACCTACTACCCTCCCTAAGTCCCGATAATGGATAAGATGACCAGATGAAGATGCAGGGCGATATGGGGGGCATTATAAAGTGATTAGGCAGAGCAAGCAAACACTTGAATCTGCTACAGAGATGTTCGCATTCTCCTCTGGTGCCCATAAGACAGATGAGCATGGGGCAAAAGCAAACCTTAAGGGCTGGAGAGATGGCTCAGGGGTTAAGACTCTGTCTCGCAAGCAGAACATCCTGAGTTTGGATTCCACATGCCACATAAAAACCACCAGGTACAAAAGGCAGAGGCCTAAACTCATGGCCCTGGTGGGTGCAGCCTGGGAAATCCCACAAGGAAGCAACCCAGGATGATTTCTGAAAGTCACACATACACATAAAATAAAGTTTTCTTGAAAAACTATTTTTTTAATATTTTTAAATTTTTTTATTATTTATTCAATTGTGTGTGTGTGTGTGCGTGCGTGTGTGTGTGTGTGTGTGTGTGTGTGTGTGTGTGTGTGTGTGTGTAGAACCACGGGCGAATTCGGGAACCACCATGGACCGCCTCTACCTCCTCCTTCTTTACTCTGCCCCGGGATTCACAGGCTCCGCCCTACCAGGACCAGAAATGCAGACCGCCCCCGCTCCCGCTTGGTGTCTATATATGGGGTCTAGGATCCGAACTCAGGACATTCGCCTGCAAGGCAGAGGCTAACCCTGAGCCACCTCTCCAGCCCCTTGAAAAACTATTTTTAAAAATCATCTTAAAGCAATATTTTGGCTTGTGTGTGTGTGTGTGTGTGTGTGTGTGTGTGTGTGTGTATGTGTGTGTGTCCATGCATATGAGTATTAGAGGACATCATGAGTCCCTGTGGAGACCCAAAGGTGACTTCAGGAATCATCCTGGATTGCTTCTACGTCCTTCTTGCTTTACGCTGGGATTTCCCAGACTCCACCTTCCCAGTTGGAAGTGTAGGCTTCCACCATTTCTACCTGCCTGGTATTTTAATTTTGTTTTTTAGCGTGGGACCTGGGATCCGAACTCAGAACCTTCTGCTTGTGAGACAGAGTCACAACCCCTGAGCCATCTCTCCAGCCCCCTGCCTGGTATTTTGTACATGGGATCCAGATCCCAAACTCCAGTCTTTCTGCTTGTGAGGCAGAGTCTTAACCCTGAGCCCTCTCTCCAGGCATTAAACCTTTTACAAGGCTGACTCCATATGGACCTTTTTTCCTAGCAATGGGAGAACAAAATGCGAAATCAACAGCAGAGGGAGAATTGGAATCCTCAGAGTTCCCTGAAAACCAACACAGCCCACAGGTCCAAAAGTGGGTAACTAGTAATGAAACACCAAGGAAAACACAATCCTCTCTCAGGTTCCTCAGCTGTTCCTACACCATGCTCCTCTGTGTGTGCGCGTGTAATGAGCATACGTGCACATTTTTTGAGCATGTGTGCACAGTGGGCCAGAGACCAACCTTGTGGGTGTCCACTTTGCTTCCTGAGACACGGCTTCTCTCTGGGGTCAGGGCTCGAGCGTTAAGCTGGGTCTGTTGGTCAGAGAACCCCAGTGATCCACCTTCCCAGTCCTGGGGTCTTGAGCACGCGCCTCCACACCCAGCCTCTGGTGTGTGTATTGCAGATGGAATTCTGTCATCAAGCTTGCAGGACTGACATTTTACCGATGGGCCTTTTCTCCAGTATTTTTGGTTTCTGACTTTATCTCACCGAACTTATCAAGATAGGCAATCAATCTATACTGTCTTTGACCGCTCACCCCATCCAGTGTCTGGGGTGCTGGGAAGAAGGTTGTTGAACCCTTCTATACTTCCCTGTGAACGAATCACATTCTCCCCCCCCCGTTTGTTGGATTTTTATTGATTTGTTTGCATATGTAGTTAGGTGTGCATAGGTGTGTGTGTGTAGAGGAGGACATGGGAGTGTGCGTGCCTGTGGAGTGGGTCCATCAGAAATCCCGACGCTCTACCTCCTTGATGTTTTACTCTGGCGTTTCCCAGGCTCCGCCTGCCAGGCCTAGAACTGCTTAGGGTGGTGCGTGCCTCCTCGCTGCTTCCTTCAGGAGGTTCTGTCTCAGAGGCCCTGCGAGCCCCCAAGGCTGCCCTGTTCATGAGGGGACCACATGGCTGCTTCACTGCGGCTGTCAGACAGACGCTCCTGCCTGCAACAAGTGTGAGTGTCCTGCAGGGCCCCGCAGGTGTGGGAGGGTCCTGTGACCCCCGGCCCCCTGTGCTGAGGATGGAGGGGAGCAGAGGCAGGAGGGAGGAGGAACCCAGAGGGGCGGCGCCAGGCTCCTTTAAACCTCCACCTGCAAAGACATGAAGGAAAGTTAAACTTGCACTGGCTGCAGAAGGCAAAAAGCTATGTTCTGTGTGACTTCAGGCTGTGATGCTCTGGCAGAGGCTGAGCAGGCAGCAAGACCAGTGTTGCAGCGGGAGGGGGGGCTAGGTGGGCACGTACTTGCCAGTGTCACCATGATACTTAGGCACACCTGTGAAGAATTGTTATGGCCGCACCAGCTGACCCTCCCATCCGCCTCCGAGAAGCCTGTGTCTACCGCACACGGGAAGACCCACCCGTGACGGATAGGTGGGATCCCGGGCGAGATCTGGAGGTGGTCTTCGGCCCTCACCTCTCGCGGTGGACACGATGTGGCCAATTTCCTCGCCCCAAGCCACAAGGGACTGTACCGTGAGCGCTAGATTGGAATAAAGCCTCTCACCCCCTCTTCGGGCCGTTATCTTCTGCATCAATGGAAGACAAGTGACCACACCACGTGGCAGGTTCATCTGGCGTTTGCAACATGACTTGTTGCTCTTCCGGTTCTCCCGACTGCCCTGTGCCTTCTACCACAAGGAAGCCCTTCCGCTTTGACGTGACATGTTTTCTATTACCCTCAGAGAAAACCTCTTGTCCCCCTCGTGTGGCCCCCTTTTTAGTTTCATGACCTGGACCAGCACTGAGCGCTCACACCCATATATATGTGTGTGTCTATAAAATACACACATATGTATGTATGTATGCATGTATGTATGCATGTATATATGTATGTATGCATGCATGTATGTATGTATGTGTATGTGTATGTCTTTGTCAAAGGCAAGGACCCGAGCGTGAGAGAGCATCCTCCCCGGCGCTTGCCGACTTCGGTTGCTGTTTTTACAACAGCCTTGCGAGTGGACGGAGAGCCAGCGGCAGGCCTGTCCCACCTCCGGTCCATCGCTTCCACATCCTGTGCATCCCGCACATGCCATTTTTCTTTATGGGTGAGAGAAATTCCGCTGTGGATGGGCACCACATTCTTGTTTCCCGTTCACCGTCGGTGGACATCTGGCCTGGCTCCACCTCCTCGCTCTTGTGGAGAAAGTGCGGGAACCTCTGTGGGAGGAGGGGATCCCTGGGGATCACCCAGCAGGCTTGTGGCTCCACCTCCACACTCACCTCCAGCAGCAGTGAGAAGACTCTCTCACCAGCGCTCCTTCTTGGGTTGCTCTGTTTAGCAACAGCCTTGTGAGTGGGCGGAGACCCAGCAGCAGACCCACCCGTGACCGAACAGGGCTCAGGATGTGCAGCACTTTACTTCTGGCGCTGGTGTTCTGCTGAGGACGGTCCCAGCACTGGCCCATGGCTGACCGCTAGGTCGGGGTTCGGAGGTTAAGGTTTTGCAGTCTTTCGTGTGGTCTGGGTGTTAAGCCTGCCTGAGTGTGGCCGACAGGGATTGCTGTGTCCTGCGCCATCCGTCCACTCTGCTGACCATTAGATAACAAAAGCAACGCCATGTTCTGTCCATAGAGTGGGCTGTCTGCCTCAGACTTCGTTTTCCTTGCTGACCACACACCTGAGGGCCGCCGGCCACCTGCAGCTCGAGGGAGCGGGTCAGGTTTGCAGTACTATAGAGTGAGTTGTATCTAGCTGTGCCCTGATACTCTGCCAGCTGCCTTGTGGCAGAACTGTGGCGTCTGGCTTTCTTCATCCCTTCCCTCCCCATCTTCACTGTCTACGGTTCTTCCTGGCGTGAGCCTGCTAATCACCACTGGTAACGATGCTATGTGATATTCGTCTGAGATGCACGGTAGCTTCTTTGCCTTCAAGGAACATCCTCAGTGACACGGCTCTGGATGTCAATCTAGGTGGATAAGGCGAGTCTCCCACAAGCTGGGACGTGAGTTCAGGCGCTCAGAGCCACATAACAACCCAGCAGGCCTCGCCACCTAGCCATCCCGACGCTCTCAGGTGAGGACGGCATCCCAGGGCAGCTGGCCAGTTAGAGTAGAGGTTGGGGTTCAGTGGAGCCCCTGCCTTAATAAAAGTGGAAAGCCAGGCTGCAGGGGTTAAGAGTCTGTCTCACAAGGAGAAGGTCCTGAGATCTGATCCCAGGTCCCACATAAAAACTCCAGGTGGAAATGGCAGTGGCCTGAACTTCCTGCCCAGGTGGACAGAGCCTGGGAAATCACAGAGTGAAGCAAGAAGGAGGTAGAAGCAATGCAGGATGATTCCGAAGTCACCCTTGGTGTTCCACAGGGATATACAATGCTCTCTCGCTCTCTCTCTCTCTCTCACACACGCGTGCACGCGCACACACACACACTATATATATATATATATATATATATAAAATACATTAATTTTTTTAAAAACTGGAAAGTCATTGAGGAAGACACACCAAAGCCATCTTTGGGTATCTGCAAGCAACACATAGTACTGACCCACACATACTCAGGAAAAGATGCATGCGCGGGGTAGGGCAGGGGGTTAGCTGGGGGGCATGGGAACTCTTCTTGCCTACTGTTCCTGTGTTCCTAAAGCTGCTGTAGAAAGATGAGAAAGGCCTCCTCTACCCTCTGCCCTGACTCCCCTCTGCCCTCTCCCCCTCTGTCATAGTTAAGCACAGGTGTCAATTTGACTGTTGAGGGTTTGAGCTCTGGGCGCAGTCGTAGAGGGTTGATGGTTGAGTTAAGTCCAGAGCAAACCTGAAGGAGATTGTCTAGCTGATGGGGAAGACCCAGCCCATGGTGGGTGGGATTAGGCCCTGGATAAATCACAGAGAGCTGGTTGAGAAAGGCGGCATCCTTCTGTTCACTTGGCCAGACATGCTGGTCTGGCAAGTAAGGATTGTCCATCTCTCAGCCGTTATGCGGTGATGGTGTGGCCAGTTCCTTCAGCCCTGGTGTTGGTACGTGCTCTCCCGTCAAGCTGGACTGAGAACTGTAATCGGACTGTCGTAAGGAAATCAACCCCTTGTTCCCTTAAGCCGTTTGGTGGTCATTTATCAGCAGGCTGACTGCAACACCCTCCTTCCCTCTGCCCTGTCCTCCTCAACAACACCTTATGCAAAAAGCACATCCCAGCTGTACCCACCTACTTTCCTGGGCATGAGTTCCCAGAATCAATGGCTGGCAAGAGACCCACTGAGCGAGTGTTTCCTGCTGATGCCCCGCTGGGTCCCAGCTGCCTCTGTCCTCTCCCTGCACCCTCTGCCCACCTGGGCATCATGGAGACCCACATGCATGTGGATGAGGAGCGTACTGGGGCCACACAGGTGGGCGTGGGCCCTGGGCGGCACAAGTGTGACCAGATGGAAGGGGATACAGAGACCAGCTTGAGGGGGGTTCTGTTGACAGGAAGACTGTAGCTGTGCCCGGTGAGTCTGCAGTGCGAGGTGACGCTCTGAAGACCACGCACAGCACTGTCCCCGTGAAAGACCTTCATTGGCCGCCAGGGCGACACAGCCCAGAACTGGTGGGCTCACGCTGACCTTCACCTGTGTGTTCTGCCCCCTCCCGCCCTCTCTGACTCCGCTTGGCTTCACCCAGGGTCCTTCAGGCGTCCTCTCCCTGGTCAGTGCCCCTCAGTGAACGCGCTCTGTCCAGGTCGGGGACCCATTTCCCTAACTGTGACAGCGGACCTGGTAAAGGACCAGAATGCAGTGCTGGCACCCAGCTGGTCTCGGCCTTGGAGCTGCCCCCCCTCGTCTGTGCCACCTGCCTCTGCTCCCAGAAAGCAGCAAGCCACACAGGGCAGCATGGGCACCATTCGTGACCTCAGGACCAGCCTGCCCTGGGAAAGATGGGCCATCCCACACCTGTGTGTGTGTGTGTGTGTGTGTGTGTGTGTGTGTGTGTGTGTGTGTGTGTCCATGCGCATGCGTGCCTGGGAACCAGGGCACATGCACTTGGCCTTGGCTCCTGCTGCATAAATACCCAGGCACCCGAGAGCGGGCTACAGGGAGGCAGACACACACGATGGCGCACTCACAGCTGCTGGTTGCTGTCTTCATCTGCAGCCTGGCAGCGGCAAGCGCAGCTAAGGTAAGCGAGTGGTCTGTGGAGGACCCTAGGGACAGATCCAACCTGTGACCTCGGCAGGAGGCCCTGGGTCTCAGTGCCCGGAAGGGACAAGCGCTGGGTCTGGAGTTGGACGGGGGCTTCCCAGTGACCTCGGGCGGGAGGCCCCTGATATTCCGTCACCAGGGACGGTGAGTGGACTGAGCATCCGTCTCCTGACTCCTCCTGGGCTGCTGTGCTGGGCAGTTCATCGCCACGACCGGACACCAAGCGGTGGTACTGATGGGTCTATGAGGCGTAGGGTCTTCCCGGCACTGGGGCCATCGACTCCATGCCCAGCCAGCTGGACACATGCGTGGGGAGGTGAAGGAAGGAGAGAAGGGCCACACCTGGTGCTAGCGGCTGGACAGGCCTTCCGTCTGATGGCCAGTGGGCCCGAGGGGAACAGACGGAGAATCGGAGGCTCCAGGTCTGGCTAGGCAGCTGTCCGCAGCACCACCTGAGTGGGCCACGTGTAGAAGCGCATCTTGCCTGCTGCGTCTCACCTGCCACGTCTCACTTGCAGCTGGGCGCCGTGTACACGGAAGGTGGTTTTGTTCAAGGCACCAACAAGGAGCTCAGCCTGTTGGGGGGTGACTCCATTGACATCTTCAAGGGTATCCCCTTTGCCACCGCAAAGACCCTGGAGAACCCTCAGCCTCACCCTGGCTGGCAAGGTGAGGGCTGGGTGCTAGACTGTCCCCCCACCCCCAAAGGTGAGGGTGGCGAGGGGCTGCCCTGCTCACGCCAGCCCTCCCCACACTGCAGGAACCCTGAAGGCCACGAGCTACAAGAAACGATGCCTCCAGGCTACATCCACCCAGGACAGCACCCACGGGGATGAGGACTGCCTGTACCTCAACATCTGGGTCCCCCAGGGCAAGCGTGAAGGTCTGGCTTCCTGTTCCCCTAAGAAGCAACACCCCTCCATCACAGCTCTGGGCCTTGGGTGTGCTGGCACTGTATCGCTGAACTCCCCTAAAATCAGGGCAGCGACAAGGAGGGGAGTCTCTCACTGCTGCACCCCAATAGCATGCCCACCGCTGGCATAGTGCTGTAACGGGGCAGCGCACCTGCCAGGAGGACATCCAAGGTCGCCTTCTGCCTCCCTCAGTGTCCCACAACCTGCCCGTGATGATCTGGATCTACGGAGGCGCCTTCCTCATGGGGTGCAGCCAGGGGGCCAATTTCCTCAACAACTACAAATATGACGGGGAGGAGATCGCCACACGCGGCAACGTCATCGTGGTCACCTTCAACTACCGCGTGGGCCCCCTGGGCTTCCTCAGCACCGGCGATGCCAGCCTGCCAGGTACCCTGAGTGCCTCTGGGCCCAGGGACGGTACATGTGCTCGGGGCTCCTGGGAGCTTTGGCCCAAGAGAAGGACGCCCCTCAGCATGCCTCAACCCCAGCTAGCCCCCCATGTCCTTCCAATCAGGGTGCTGGCGCTCCACCGTGAGACGCAAGAAATAAACACAGGGTCAGAGTCACAGAGACACGGAGAGGCTGGGGAGCCAGAGCAAGAGCCTAGTGACAGCAGACATGCTATGCTGACAGTTCAGGGGACCTGGGGACACGAGACAGACAGACAGAGACAGACGGCCAGACAGACAGACAGACACAGACAGACAGATGGATGGACAGACACAGACACAGACAGACACAGAGAGACAGACATAGACATACAAAGACAGAAAGACAGACACAGAGAGACACAGACAGACACAGACCGACACAAACAGAGACAGACACAGACTGACAGAGACAGACACAGACAGACATAGACAGACAGAAAGACACAGGGAGACAGACATGGACAGACAGACACAGACAGACAGACACAGACAGACACAGACAGACACAAACAGACACAGACAGACACAAACAGACAGACAGACACAGACAGACACAGACAGAGAGACAGCAGGAAGGCCCATGTCAGAGAACAGGGAGAAGAATGAAGGCTGACAGCCGCCCTCTGCGGCCATCCACAACTACCCCCAACAATG
Organism: Typhlomys cinereus; assembly: GCA_023101885.1. Lineage (NCBI taxonomy): Eukaryota > Metazoa > Chordata > Mammalia > Rodentia > Platacanthomyidae > Typhlomys > Typhlomys cinereus. The sequence goes on from JALPQD010000039.1 coordinate 8,046,157, forward strand.
TCTCTACTCCCCGACCTCAGCCAGCCTCCTGGGGTCCCATCAGTCGCCATTCCAGACCCCCCAGGTCTCAGTACAGTTGAGGACACTTCACATTCTCGCCCATGGACCGCGGCCACCCTGTGGGCTCGGACACGCTCATCTCCGACCCGCAGTGGAGGGTCCTGGATGAAGTCCACACCCCCCGCCCCGCCCCTAGGTAACTACGGCCTTCGAGATCAGCACATGGCTATCGCCTGGGTGAAGAGGAACATCGCGGCCTTTGGGGGGGACCCCGATAACATCACCATCTTTGGGGAGTCCGCTGGAGGCGCCAGTGTGTCTCTGCAGGTCCGGGGTCCCTTGGTGGAGAGGGTCTTTTCCTAAGACTGAGGGAGGGAGTCCACGGGGAGGGGAACCCGGGATAAGGTGGGCTGAAGTGGACGGCGGAGTCCTCGGCCGAGGAGCAGCCTGCCCACAGGACTTCTGGGTGTTGCAGACCCTCTCTCCCTACAACAAGGGGCTCATCCGACGAGCCATTAGCCAGAGCGGCGTGGCACTGAGCCCCTGGGCCATCCAGAAGAACCCACTTTCCTGGGCCGAGCAGGTGAGCCCAGGGGGCGGGGCAGGCAGGGCTGGGCTGATGCTCCTGCGGGGCCGCTCCTCCGTCCCCCCTTCCATGGGGACCTGGATCCTGCCTCGTGCTCCCTTGTCCTGCGCTGCCTCGCTGGCTCCCCCCATCTTCTGCCCGTGCCTTCCCCCAGATTGCCAAGAAGGTGGGCTGCCCCACAGACAACACCCAAAAAATGGCGGGGTGTCTGAAGATTACCGACCCCAGGTCCCTGACGCTGGCCTACAAGATGCCCTCGAGCGGACTTGAGTGTGAGTGGGCGCTGCTGGGTGGGAGGCGCGTGGGATGGAGACAAGGGAAGCCCCTGTGCGGCCAGGTCAAGCTCCAAGCGAGAAGGGGCCAGACTGGGGTGTGTCCCTGTCCCTAACTTGCCGGGTTCTCATCTTATTGGAGAAGAGTGGCTGAGGCTAAGGATACTGCTTCACATGAGACATGAGACACTTGTCCATCCACGCAGGATTCCTGCGGTCCACGGTCCCTGGGGTTGGGAAAACAGAGAAAGGTGGATTTCGAGTCTAGGACAATGGGCTGAAGGGAGGCCAGACAGTTACTGGAAGCCGCAAAAACGTGCTGGCTCTTCCACGCAGACTCTATGTCACACTACCTCGGGTTCGTCCCTGTCGTTGATGGAGATTTCATCCCCGATGACCCCGTCAAGCTGTATGCCAATGCTGCCTGACATCGACTACTTAGCGGGCACCAATAACATGGACGGCTTCTTCTTTGCCACTGTTGACATGCCAGGCGTTGACAAGACTAACAAGAACATCACAGAGTAAGTGGAGGGCTGGGACCGGGGCGGCACGCACGAGGGCCGCAGACACGCGCCTTGGGGAGGGCATGGCATCGGGTGGGCATGCAGACCTGCCTGGCCAGCTCCAGGGCGGGTCCAGTGTCTGCTTTGTCCCGCAGGGAGGACTTCTACAGGATGGTCAGTGTGCTCACCGTCGATAAGGGGCCCAGGGGCGCCAAGGCCACCTTCGACATCTACACCGAGTCCTGGGCCCAGAACCCATCCCAGGAGACCATGAAGAAGACTGTGGTGGAACTAGAGACCGACGTCCTCTTCCTCATGCCCACCGAGATGGCTCTGGCCCTGCACCGAGCCAATGCCAAGTGAGGGTCCGGGCACGGGGTGGCTCCCGGGAGGCCTCTGCTTCCTGCCAGGGCCTCTCGGCTAACTGGGCAGCCCATTAGCTCTGGCAGGCCTAGCAGTCAAGGCGCGAAGGAGACAAAGGCGCATGCCTGCACCTTAGAGCGAAGGAGACAAAGGCGCATGCCTGCACCTTAGAGCGAAGGAGACAAAGGCGCATGCCTGCACCTTAGAGCGAAGGAGACAAAGGCGCATGCCTGCACCTTAGAGCGAAGGAGACAAAGGCGCATGCCTGCACCTTAGAGCGAAGGAGACAAAGGCGCATGCCTGCACCTTAGAGCGAAGGAGACAAAGGCGCATGCCTGCACCTTAGAGTGAAGGAGACAAAGGCGCATGCCTGCACCTTAGAGTGAAGGAGACAAAGGCGCATGCCTGCACCTTAGAGTGAAGGAGACAAAGGCGCATGCCTGCACCTTAGAGTGCCAGGGACAGGAAACAGGCTTTGGTGCTGCATTACAGAGCAAGAGGCCAAATGCTCGGCAGCACCGAGGTGTCAGCACGATCGGAAACCGTTTCTCTCCCAGGGACAAGAACCCCAGCTCCTTCACAAGTGTGTGTGTGTGTGTGTGTGTGTGTGTGTGTGTGTGTGTGTGAGTGTGAGTACAGGCTGCTGCCATTTCTGTCTAGCATCGGGGATCCAAACTCAGGTCTTTTTGCTTGCAGGGCAAAGGCTTTAACGCGGGAGCCATCTCTCCAGCCCCTTTCACAAGTCCTGAGGGTCCCCAGGCTTTGCTGTGCTTCCCCTGGTCTACCTCAGGGGCACCTCTGGGCTGGGCATCCAGAGCAAACACCCCGCCAACCCTGTGTCCCTCCCCATCCCTCAGGAGTGCCAAGACCTTTTCCTACCTCTTCTCCCACCCGTCCCGCATGCCCATATACCCTAAGTGGATGGGAGCCGACCACGCAGACGACCTCCAGTACGTCTTCGGAAAGCCCTTCACCATGCCCGAGGGCTACCGCACCCAAGACAGGACTGTCTCTAGGGCCATGATTGCCTACTGGACCAACTTTGCCAGGAGTGGGTAAGGTGTCAGGTTGAACCCAGGCCCGAGGGCCAGCTGCTACCGGAACCCTGCAGGCCTGGGCGCTAGCTCTGCTCCGTCCCTGGGACAAGCGATTTAACTTTCTGAGCTTGGCGTCCAGTCGGCATGGGCAGTAAGAGTTTTCTGGTGTCCGGCTCCCAAGTCAGCACACATCAGCTCAGATGGCCAGTGCTGGACAGGAGTGGACACTGAGCTGGCTGGGAACAGGGGTCTCCAGTCTCCTAGCAACCTTCTGTTCCCTCTGCAGGGACCCCAACATGGGCAACTCTGCTGTGCCCACCCACTGGTACCCCTACACCACGGAGAACGGTAACTATCTGGAGATCACCAAGACGATGAACAGCGGGTCCATGAAGGAGCAGCTGAGGGCCAAGTTCCTGAAGTACTGGACCATGACCTATGAGGTGCTGCCCACCGTGGTTGGCAGCCAGAGCAGCCCTGTGCCCCCTTCGGACGAGTCCCAGGACGGCCCTGCGTCCCCTTCTGATGAGTCCCAGGCCGCCCCTGCGTCCCCCGAGGGTGACTCTCTGGAGGTCCAGATGCCTGCTGTCATTGGCTTCTAGTGACACCCAGAACCTTCCTCTCTCAGCATGTCCTGAATAAAGCCTCGGCTCTGTGCGCTCGTGTCTGTCTTTGCTGAAACCAGATGGGAGGAAGCTTAGAAGCCAAAGTCCCCTCTAGCCTAGAGAAGAGCAACCGCCAGAGAAGCTGAGTGTGTGGGGGTCCCTCGTAGCAGGAAGCAGCTGTCCCCCAGGAAAGATCGTGAGCCCAGCACCAGCATTTGAGTCTCTGCTTTCTGGTGTGGACACGACATGACCAATTGCTTCAAACTCTGCCATCGTTCCTTCCCCATGCGACCGGCCACAGCCCTCAACTATGTGCAGAACAAATCCTTCTTCCCTTCAGTTGTCTTTGTCACATATTTTGGCAGAGCACCAAGAAAAGTACCTACTACCCTCCCTAAGTCCCAATAATGGATAAGATGACCAGATGAAGATGCAGGGCGATATTGGGGGGTTGAATATTATGAAGCAATTAGGCAGAGCACACAAATACTTGTATCTGCTACAGAGATTTTCACATTCTCCTCTGGTGAATGGCACGCGGCAGTCCTCTCCCATCCAGACCGAGTGTGAGGTCAAATGCAAGCCTTCAGGGCTGCTGAGATGGCTCAGTGGTTAAGACTTTGCCTCACAAACAGAAAGTCCTGAGTTTGGATCCCACACCCCATATAATAACCACAAGGTAGAAATGGAGGAGGCCTGCCCTTTTGGCCCTGGTGGGTGGCGCCTGGGAAATCCTAGAGTAAAGCAAAAAGGAGGTGGAAACAATACAGGATGATTTCTGAAGTCACACATACACACAGAGTAAAGGTTTTTTTTTTTAACTATTTTTAAAAAATGTCTTAAAACAGTATTTTTTGGCGTGTGTGTGTGTGTGTGTGTGTGTGTGTGTGTGTGTGTGTGTGTGTGTGTGTGTGTGTGTGTATCTCAGGCCACTATGTGTCCCTGTGGAGGCCCAAAGTTGACTTCGGGAATCATCCTGGATGGCTTCTACTGTCTTTCTTTGCACTGGGATTTCCCAGGCTCCCTTTTACGAGTTGGAAGTGCAGTTGCCACCATTTCTACCTTCCTGGCGTTTTGTACATGGGATCCAGATCCCAAAGTCAGGTCTTTCTGCTTGTGAGGCAGAGTCTTAACCCTGAGCCCTCTCTCCGGGCATTAAAACCTTTTACAAGGCTGACTGCATGTAGAATTTTTTTTTTTTTTTTTTTTTTTTAGTGATGGCAGAACAAACATGAAATTAACAGCAGAAAACAAACAAACAAACCTGGAATCCTCAGTTCCCTGAAAACAAACACAGCCCATAGGTGCAAATGTCATCAGCGGGTAACTAGGTATGAAACACCAAGGAAAACACAATCCTCTCTCAGGTTCCTCATCTGTTCCTACACCATGCTCCTCTGTGTGTGCGCGTGTAATGAGCATTCGTGCACACGTTGTGTGCATGTGTGCACATGCTGGTGCACAAGCAGGCTCGAGGCCAACGCTGGGTGTGTTCTCAGATGTCCACCTTGTTTCTTGAGACAGGGCTTCTCACTTGGCCCCAGGGATCTGCCAGTCTCCACCTTCCCAGTCCTGGGCTCTCACGCATGCGCCTCCACACCCAGCCTTCTGGTGTGGGTTTTGCAGATGAAACTTGTGTTCTCAAGCTTGCAGGACTGACATTTTGCTGAGGGGCTTTTTCTCCAGTATTTTTGATCCCCGATTTTATCTCACTGATCATATCCATAACAGGTAATCAATCTATACTGTCTTTGACTGCTCACCTGTCATAGTTAGGCACAGGGGTCAAGTTGACAGTTGAGGGTTTGAGCTCTGGGCACATTTGTAGAGAATTAGTGGTTAAGCCTAGAGCAAACCTGCAGGAGATTGTCTAGCTGATGGGGAAGGCCCAGCCCATGGGGGGTGGGACTAGGCCCTGGATTGAAATACAAAGAGCTGGTTGAGAGAGCTGGCATCCTTGTGTACACTTGGCCAGACATGCAGTTCTGCAAATAAGGATCATCCCTCTCTCAGCCAGTTATGTAGAGATGGTGTGGCCAGTTCCCTCGGCCCTGGTGTTGGCGTGAGCCCTCCTGCTAAGATGGACAAACAACTGTAACCAGGAATCATAAGAGAAATAAACCCCTTGTTCCCTTAAGCCATTTGATGGTGGTTTATCAGCAACCATGCGGGGAACTGCATCATTCCAGTGTTTGGAGGTCTCCGGAAGAGGTTCAGTGAACCTTTTTCTACTTTCCTTTGAATGAGTCACATTCTCCTTTGTTTTCATTTTTCTGGTTTGTTGGATTTTTATTTATTTATTTTTTTTTGCATGTGTAGGTACAGGTGTGTACAAGTGTGTGTGTAGAAGAGTGCACTGAGCGGGTGGTTGCCTGTGGAGGTCCAGGGGTGACGTTGGAAATCACCTTGGAGTGATTATTGTTTTACTGTGGGGTTTCCCAGGCTCCGCCTTCTAGGGCTAGAATCATGGGCCCCCACCATTTCCGCCTGGCATTTTTACATGGGATCTGGGATCTGAACTCAAGCCCTTTTGCTTGGGAAGCACATTCAACTTTGTTTGTATCCTTGGTTACTTATTGAGAACTGGACACCAAATGCTACAGTGTGGTCGCTCTGGAAAGCAGATTGTCCCTCCTTACGTGTGGCTTCTGAACTCTAGTGACTTTGGTGAAGCCAGGGTTCCTTGTGGTGGTCCCAGGGGCCAGTCTGGGACCTGACAGAAGTCTCCTGACCTGCTGACCGTCAGCGCCACTGTCTCCGTCAGATGAGCCTGAGCACATCATGCCAGAGCCCAGCCTGGCCCAGCTGACTCCTGTCCCTGCCCACGGGCCGCACAGCCCAGCCTGGCCCAGCTGATTCTTCTCTCCGCTCACAGGCCGCAGACACCAAGCTTGGGGCTCTCTCCTTAGCTGCAGATTCCGAGGTGGTTCCTCACTCTGGAAAACCCCACTTCCAGCCTCAGTCCCAGGGGTTCTGAGGGGCTGATTCAGTGCATGGCCCAGTTTAATGACACTGAGCGAACAGGAAGTTCAAGAGACGAGCCAGTGACCAGGCTATAGTAGAAACAGGATTTTAATATAATATTCAAGTCTAGCGCGTTCTATTTACAACAAATAAATATTGCCCCACCCCAATCAGTAAACATTTTTCTTGCGTTTTATACAAATATTCAGCCGCCCCCCCCAACTTCCCACCCTGCCTCCCCACAAGTCCTCCTGTCTTCCATGGTCTGGTACAACCCAGGACTCGGTGACAAACGGCACTCAGTGGCACAGCTGGACCCCACCATGACTGTCTGCCCTCGTGGAGTGGAAGGGGGTCCGTGAGGGGCTTCTCGCTCTCTGCTGGGGAGGAGGAGCCGAGGCTCGTGGTGCGGGACGCTCCCTCGCTCTGTCAGGCCTGACGGTGGAATCTTTGGTGCAGCCTGCGAAAGGCCAGCGTGTCGAGAGGAGGGGTCGGACCCCCGTGAAGGTGCCAGGCGGTGCCCATGGGCACCAGGAGAGAACTGCAGTGGTCGGCCCTGCTGGCTGAGTGGGTGCCCCAGAGCGCCCTCGGGCAAGGGTGGCAGTGACCTGCACCTGGGGAGGTGTCAGGTAAGTGTGTGGAGGGCAGTGCCCAGGAGCAGGCAGGATGCCCGGCTGGCACCAACTCCTGGGCCAAAGTCAGCGAGTCCTCCGGTTCCACACGGCAGAAGGCACCTAAGGCGGCGAGTGGTCCCCGGAGGCCAGGTCAGCCCGTCAGTGACAGGTGTCAATCCCGGCGGCAGAAGAGGTTTGGGGTGAAACAGGGTGGCCTGGGCCGCTCCAGTCTGTAAGTGCTCAGGCCCCCGCCAGCCAGAGCCCAGCGGACGTGCTTAGAAGATGCCTTTGGCGATCTTGAGTCCTTTCTGCTTCATGCGAGGGAGGGTGGAGCTGGCTCCCTGCTTGAGCTTCGCCCCCTTGCTGAAGGTCCGCTTCTGCAGGACGAAGTCGTAGTTGGCGGTGGAGTTCATGGCGTAGAACACATTGGCGTTTTCAGGGATCTTTAGCTCTGGTGGGAGGGGGGCAGACAGGGAGTCAGCAGGGCTCTCAGGGCTGGGACGCCCCCACATCCCTCCCACCCAGCTCCAGGACCAAGGACCCGCTGCGTCGCCCACCAGGAAAACACGCTGAAGACACTTGACTCTCGCTTAGAAAGGGGCTGGACTGCAGGTCCCAGCCTGGCCCTGGCCGCCCCATCCCACCCACACTGCTGCTCCGACTGCTGGGGACCACCAGACAATCGGGGAGAGCTTTCTGGCATCCGGACAGCGCCACCCTACTAAGAACCAGAAAAGGACTCCTGTTTATTTCTGCCAGTCTCCTCTGATTCTGGAACCTGCTACCACTGGCGCCAGGCTGCACCCGGCTCCCACAGCCCCTGCGTCTCTGACTCTAAGTCCTGAGCTTCCATAGGCTGCCGCGCTTTACTGAAGGATGAGGTCCCACCATCCTGCCTCTCTCTATCTATATATTTAACCAAAAGGGTGGAAGAAGCCACCAGAGGGTTTGCAAATACCTCTAGCATTGGGGGAGTCCCTGCCGTGGCCAGCGCTAGTGGCCAGGCGTGGCTGCTCTGCTGCGTGGCTGACCTTGGAACCATGCTCCTGTAGTGCTCTTTTCTCCAAGCAAGGCAGCCACCACCTTTGCCTGACTAGCCGCAACTACTTAGAAAAGATCATCCAGGGTTAGACCTGCTGGTCTTCCCTCAGAAGCAGAGGGGTGCAGAGGGTCACTGGGCCCTCGCCTGAGATTCTGACTGCTTCCTGGAGCACCCCCAACCTTTAGTTTGCAAGTCTGCCCCCAAGGCCTTGACAGACGGCTAGAGTATACAGGCTGAAGATTAACGGAGAGGGAAGGCTCCATCTATACAGCCATGGGGAATCCATCAGCCATGCTGGGGATGAGACTTCCATTGTGACAGTGAGACTTTGGGTGACCCTCCCTCCTGTATATAAATCTTCACCCACACTCATAAGTAACCCCAATACACTTGTAGGCTCGACAAATTAGACTCTGGCGTTAATTGTCACTTTGGTCTGTTGTTAAAACGCTGTCTGAGGTGGCAAGTCCATTGTGTGGAGTCTCCCCGGGAAAAGTTCCACACGGCACGGTGACGTTTGGGCTCTTCTACCTTCTGCTGGAGGACAGGCAGAGGGCCTGGCGCATCCCCTGGTCCCTTCCTGTTCTTCATTCTGTCCTTCTGGTTTCTAAAACACTGACTTGGCTCCTTGGTACGTGTTTCAAGACCCATACATGCTGTGCGTCTAAAGCATGTGCTTGCCCACTTCAGCCAGCGGGCGACCCTCCAGCAGGCCCCGGACCCCCCGCCACGGACAAGCCCCTGTGCTCCTTGCTCATGTCGGCCTTGCGCGGCCTGTGTGCATCAGCGGGGCACAGGGCAGGGAGATGCTGGCAGTGATATCCCAGGTGCCCAGGATGGCAAGATGCCCACCTTACCACTAGGTCTTTCATCTTGTTTCTTTTTCATGTACATATACATCCGTGTGGGGGCGGTGCATGTGCATACATACATGTTCACGTGCGTGGGCACAACGGGAGGCCCAGTGTTGACACTGGGAATCCTTCTCAACTATTCCACCTTAGCTCTTTTGAGGCCAAGTGTCTCATCAGAGCCGGAGCTCGCTGGTGGGGCTAACTGGCTAGCCCAGTCTCTGTTGCCGAGGCTAGAATGACAGGCTCGCACCTGCTCGCCACTTCACGTGGGAGCTGAGGTTCCAAACCCATGCTCACGGCTTGTGTGACAAGGACTGTAACCGCTGAGCCACCTCCCGGGACCCTGTTAGCTGCTGCTGTGGTTTTTTGGGGGGAACGTGGCCTGGGAGCGGGGCAGTGCTGCCCGCCCCGCCCACCACGCCTGGGCCGCCTGACTTACTTCGCTCTTCTGAGATGATCTGGACCAGCTCGTAGTCTTCGGGCTCGTCCTCGTCCAGGTTGTGTTTGTCCAGGGCCTTTCTGACGACAGCCGGGGCCTTATCCTGGCTGGTCACCTGCACGAGCAGGGGACAGGCCCTCAGGACATGTGCCTGGATGGCTGTCCACAGTACAGTGGCCAGGGACCCGCCTGGCAGCCCCGCCTCCTTTCTCAGAGTAACCCTGAGTAACAAGGATGGCTGTTTGCCAGCTGTTCCTAGCCCCTCATCCTCCCAAGACAGTCTGTGGGCTCCCCCATGCTTCCTCTAGGACCCCAGGAGCCGGCAGCTGACCCTGAGAGAGGAGGGTCAATGCCCAGGGGCCCTGCCAAGACATGATAGTGGGCAGCACAGGCCAGACCCCTGGCTGCCCCAACCCTGACAACCAGAGCTCAGTGGGCACAGATGCGGTCACCCAGACGACCACAGAGAAAGCAGCTGAGGCTGGTCAGGGTGGTGGACGGTGTGGTGTCTAATGGGTTTGGGGGGAGAAGGGGCTGCAAATGCCCTATCTGTGCCTAGAGCCCTGGTGGACGACAGGTCCACCCCGCATAGCCGTCTGCTCCGTCAGCAGGTCCATGCCGAGACACGGCTGTCAGCTCCGCGGCCACCAGTCCCCTATGGCCCCCTCTTTCATTCCGGACTGCAATACCAGCCCCCTCTACCTTCAGCAGCAGCCCGTTCCCCTGGGAGACCCTGGGTCACGGTGCACCTCGGCTTCAGCCTGCAGGGGCTCTGCTGGCCTGCAGTGCGCCTGCCAGGGTTGTGGCCAGTTCCCCACTGAAAGCCTTGGGCTTTCCTGCCGCTGAGGTGCCCTCAGGCCACGCCCACCTGAGCCTGGCAGGCTCGCTGCCCTTCTGCCATGGTTGGAATTTGAGCCGCCCCCTCCAACAGGTTCATGTGTTTGAATCCTTAGCTGCTGTTAATGTTTGCAAGGCGGCGGCACCTTTAAGAGGCGGAGCTTTGTGGAGCAAGGTACCTTGGGGGGGCCCAGGTTTGGTAGCCCAGTGCTGTTTCTACCCGCTTTCTCACTCTCTACCTTCCCACGGCTGCGTCAACCCGAGGAGGAGGAGGAGGACTGCTTGTTCCGCCTCCAGCAAGGCTTCTGCTACGATTCCCACCGTAGCGGCCCACACGTCTAAGTCCTGAACCGCACGCCAAATAAAGACACTTCCTCGCTCTTGTGTGTCAGACTCCCATCGCCCAGCAAGGGAGTGAGCCCATCTTCCTCCTGACAGCAGGCCTGTCTGTCCATCCTGACCCCCCCAGGCTAATTCTAGGAGGGACAGAACTGCATGTCTGCCGCCTGGCTGGGTGGGGGTGCGCGGGCGCGGCCTGCACTGGCTGGGTGGGGGCGCGTGGGCGCGGCCTGCGCTGGCTCACCAGGATGCTCTTGTACATGTTCCCATTGTCCACGTCCAGGCTGACCCGGATGATGCAGCAGTCGCCCACCTGCTGGTTGTACAGTGGCAGTGAGGAGCTGTAGCCGCAGACCCCCGAGACGGAGCGCTTGTGGGTGCGCATGGTGGCCACAGGCGTGGTGGAGGCAGAAGAGGAGGACGTGCTGCTGGAGGCCGAGCTGATGCCCGAGGTCTCTGGGGACGACTGGGAGGCTGATTCCCAGAACTGTGGGGGGATGGCACTGTCAGGGTGGCCCGGCGCTGGCAGGGTGTCCCAGGGGTCTGCCTTGTTGGGAACACGGAGTGGGAAGGTTGACTCCCCCAAAGAGGACTGGGGAGCGTGGGTGGTCACCTTCTTTTCCTGGCCGTCAGGGGACTCTGGGACGAAGCTCATGTTGATCTCCTCCACGTCGGAGCTGGAGGAGCCGGCTGAGTGCACGCTCAGCGCATCCGCCACGTCCGCGCTGCTGAGGTAGGGGCTGCACCGGAGCTGGTCACAGGACTTGGAGTGGGCGCTGCTGCTGGCACTGAGCTCTGTGCTGGGGGCTTGGCGGCTGAGTGAGAGCATTGGCTTACCAGAGGGGTCTCCCCAGAGATACACTGCCCCCCCCATGCTCCAAGCACCACGCGAGGTGGTCAGCCAGGGCCATCTGAGGACGTGCTGCTGGAGGAAAGGCCTGCAGCACGTCCCACTCTGCAGAAGAGGAAACAGGCCTGGAGAGCTCGTTCAGCTCACCCTGTGGCTGACAGGCTGGTGGGCCATGGATAGGAGCCCAGCACCAGCCTGGCTGGCTCCCCGGGCCACAGATGCGGGGTTCCCGCGCCCTTGTCCGCGCCCCGCCCAGACGCTTACTCGCTCCAGCGCTTGACGATGGCTGTGCTCTTTCGGGTCTTGAGGGTGTTGCTGGCTGACTCGGACGGGGGCTCCAGCTCGCACGACAGGGTGTAGCTGGGGGAGAGGCGGCTGTGAGGCTCCGGGAAGCCAAGCGCGGGCTTCTCCCCAGGGCCCACCCGCGAGTCGGGGCCTGGGTGCCCAACCATTACCAAGCAGAATGTGCTGACCAGGAGTGCAGGCCCCAGGGACCCAGCCCACCTCGCTATCCGGTGCCCGCACAGCCTCACCTCTCGGCCTCGCTGAGCCGTGCCATGGCGCGGAACCAGGCTCGGAAGCGCTCCTCAGGAGCGATGCTATAATTGCTACATGCCGACTGCAGCAGCTTGATCTGAGCGATCACTTCAAACTCCTAGGCCGGAGGGGGACGCAGGGAGGTGAGGGGTCTGTGTGGGTGCTGGGCAGAGCCGTCCGGCCCACCTGCTCCCGACCCCTCACCCTCAGGCTTGTCCCTCTTCTCACAGCTGGGTTCAAACAGCCAATCAGGCAGCTGGTCTAAACTTCATCTCCCAGCCCCTCGCTCCCACACTCCCCCGCTCCCCTGGGACAGCTCAAATGTCTCCGTAAAGCCAGGCAGGGAAGGAGCTGATGTCCTGCCCAGCCAGGTCCCCATGACCACCCGCACCGACAGCAGCTGCTCACCTTTCTCCTCTTCTCAAAGTTGATGAGCCGTCCCTGGAAGGCAAATAGCCAATGTCCGTAAGAAAACCAATGTCCGTCAGAAAGCAGCGCCCCTGCACCACAAAGCCTTTCCAGCACGTGCTGCACTGCCGCCAGTGTCCACTAGGGGGCAGGGCACGCCCACACCTGGCCGGGCCAGGCAGAGGTTGGAGGACATCCTTGTCCAGCCCTTTCTGAGGACAACGGCCAGCAGAGGCGTCCAGTGAGCAGGCCGTGCTGGCAGACATGTTGCCTGACCGAGAGCTGGCTTCACACATAGTGCAGCCTTCCCCCAAGGGACACGCGTGTCCAGCTGGGCCAAGCCGCCCCTGGGCTCAGGACACGGGGACCTTGCGTCGCTCAGGAGAGCTGAGCTCGGAGCGAGGGGCTCTGTTCCCTCCACCCCCAGCCTCACCGCTGGCCCAAGCTACTCACATATAGGTAGTCCTTCATGGCAGTGTCTAGCATCACCAGGTCTGTGAGGAACGTGCCCAGGTAGGGGACTGTCCCCTGGATGACGCCCTGTGGCAACGCATGGAGGGTAAGCAAGGCCCCCGCCCCAGAAGGACCTCCACTCAACCCGAGGACCTTGGGCCACCCAAGTTTCTCTTCCTAGCCCCCAGGTTCCCTCCCCAAAGGGTTCTGCCAGGGCGCTGGTAGCTGGCTACAACTCATGCCCCAGAATGCAGTTGGTCACCTGGCCAAATGCCACACTTGGTGGGGCACCTCAGGCAGTGAGGCAAGAATCGAGGGGACCCTCCTCCTGGAACCCTCAGGTCACTCACCATCTCCTTTGGCCGCCTCTGGGCTCTCCTGGGGTTCATCTCTAGGGTGGCAAACTTGGAGGTACCCTCCTGCCAAAATGGAAGGTAGATCAGTGAAACCGTCGCCCTCTGTTCCCTTAGTGATCGACCTTGGACTCAGAGACCCCTGGTTTGCTGGGCCAACGTGCTGGCAGCCCATGTGCCGATTCTATGTCTAGATCAGGTTCTAGTTCTGGAAAACTCACTGGTGGGGGATCCCGGGCCAGCGGGACCTCCTGGTGCCCGCTTCACCTGCAGTCTACGGCTGCCTCCTGGGGGCAGGGCGCTCCGTGTCCCACCACTGGGGCTGTCTCGAGCAGCTCTCTGCAGCCCTCCCTACCTCCTGAGATCCCTTCTCCCCCCTGAATTGCCTTCCCATCTCCCCACCTCCTGTCAGGTCAGCACCCTAAGGTTTGCCATTCTGCTTTTCAAGTAAGAAAACTGAGGCCCACAGGGTGCAGTGACCTGCCCAGGACCCCACAGGGACGCGCAGAAGAGAGCAAACCCGCTACCAGGTCCTTCTCTCTGGCCCCTCAGCGTAGCCGTCTCTGGCTAAGCCTCAGAAGAGAGAGGGCAGTCGCATGGCACAGCCCGCTCTGCCCCCTGCCCTTCCACCCCCCACCCCTGGGAGTCTGGGCGGTGGGACTTGTGCTGCCCGTCCCAGGGGCCACTGTGATCCCATCCCAGGCATCTCCCTTGGGGATGCAGCGCCCACGGAAGAGCAGTGGGGCCTTAGCTTCCTGGGGACAGGCTTGGCTTGCTCGGCAAAGCAGCCCCCACCTCTACTCACCAGACTGGCTGAGTCCCAGCAGGAAGAAAGGAGACCTGCTAATCCCCCTGACAGCCTGACCAGCCCTCTACATCGGATTACAAGGGGCCTCCAGCCCTCCAAAGCTCTACCCCCCCCCCATGTCGCCTGTCTAGGGGCCAAATAAATCTTTCTTCCTGCAGTGCAGATGAGGCAGAGGCAGGACTATAGATTTCAAAAACACTTTCAGTGAGAAACTAAAACCCCCTTCCCCCATCAGCCTCTCCTCCCCTCCCCTTCTTTCCCCTCCCCCTGGCCACCGCACCCTTCCCTGTTACCTTGATGAGCAGCTCTCTGCTCAGGGAATAGTTGTTGTCATCTGAGAAAATCTCCGACAGTTTCTGGAATATGCGGAAGCTATCCCTGGGGGGGAGGGGGAGGGAAGGCCGCAGTTGGGTGGACAGTGAGTGGAAGCCCATTCTCTTTTTAGATCGGCCTGGTCCAGAGGTTACAGGTTTCCACTGGACTCTAAAGGCTGTGGGTTGGGCCAGGGCGGGGCCTTTAGGCACGCACAATAGGTTTCCTTTGGGCTTGGGCACTTCTGGGGTTACGGCATAACTTCCTAACCTCCCACACGACTTGGCCCGGGGTTTGCCCACTGGGTTTGTGTCCACCAGTGGACCCGCTTTTGGGGTTTGCAGCTGAGGCTCAGTGAGGGGAAAACAAGATCTGGGTTCCCCCTGCTGTGGCTCCCCGAGGCGCCCACCTGGAGACTTCCTCCCACGTCTTCTTTAGCCTATGGATGGCGTTGCTCTGCAGGGCCGAGAGAATGGCGTAGAGCGAGGAGAAGTTCTTCAGGCTGCGACACTCCTGGAGACCAGGGCTGTGTGAGCCACGGGGGAGCGCCCGCTCCCTGCCCGCTCCCACCTCGCCCGGGGGCTGAGTCCCTCCCTGGAGCATGCTGGGAAGCTCCTGTGGCAGGAGGGATGCGTGTGCGAGCCTGGGCCGCGGGCATCTGAGTCGTGCGACCCTGAGGTCCACGCAAGGACTCTGACCACAGCCCACACCCGGAGAGCAAAGAAAGGGGAAGAGGGGTCCCCGAGATGCTCCCGCAGCCTACCCTGGCCACCTCGATCCAGTGTTCCACAACCCGGGCCCTGTCTGGAGCCTTCATGCTCTGGTCCCCAAGGCAGGTGGTGATGACACAGTTGGCCACATTGTTGAACTGGGTGACGGTGGCGCGGATGGTGGGTGCCAGGTGTTCCTTGCCTTTCTTGTCCCGCTGAGACCAGATGGAGCCCAGGCAGTGGTAGGGTACCACCTTCTTAAACAGCTCCTGGGGGGGAATCAGGGTCACTGGATCCTGTCACAGCCCCTAGTTCCCAGGAACTAAGCTGGTTCGGGAAGCGGAGGACATAGCTGGGACCCTGGGGAAATCCCCCCGCTGGCCACTGATGGCCCGAAACACAGGTGACCCAGGACGACATGATGCTGCACAGGCAAAGTGGCGTCTCCCTGCCCCAGCGCAAAGCACGTGCCCGACTGCGGCTTGTGCCTGCCCTTCCCAGGCGGAGCTCTGCCCACCCGTGCAGCTGCTACGTGTGCCTGCCCTGTGTCCTCCACGGCTGCCAGCGCTTCATCAGTCCTGAGGCTAGAGACACTTCCTGGCAGATGCGGGTGACGCAGGGGCATCCTGGTCAGGCCTGTCTTGCTATGTCTGCCCTGAACCTCTGTCTACAGTGGGCATGTGAGGGCTCCACGGTCATGGTCCAGAGGGGAATGGGGGTCTTGGGGTTAGAAAACGTGCTGCAACGGAGGCCCCGGAGCTGTGCCTGGGCCATCGGAGAGGCCAGAAAGACGCCAGCCTCGCCCTGGCCTACCCCGAGGGCCACTCACTGAGTCCATCAGCGTGAACTGCTCTGCCACCAGGTCAGGCGGGAACAGCAAGAGGCGCGACTTCTCGCTCAGGCTCAACTTCTCGCTCAGGCTCAGTCCGTTCTCCACAGCCTCGGGCAAAGGCCAGGGAGGCTCGGGTGTGGGGGCTGGCGTGGGAGCCGGCTCCAGGGCGTGTGGCAGAGCCGGCTCCGGGTCTGGAACGGGGGCTGGGGAGGGCTGGGGCTCTAGGGGTGGCGCTGGGGTGGACTCTCGCTCCAGGGCGGGGATGGCAGCTGGCTGGCGCTCAGAGGCAGGTGCTGGTTCTGGCTCAGGATCCGAAACTAGTGCCACCACTGGACTGGGCGCCTGGGCGGGCTCCAGGGCTGGCTCTCGCTCCTCAGCCGGTTTCAGAGCGAGCACCGGAGCTGGCGACAGAGCTGCGAAAGATCCAGAGACCACCATGGAGATTCCAACGACGCCTGCCTGCCGGAGAGGCCCCCCCAGACTGCAGCGCTCGGCTTGCGGGGTCCTGTGCTCTGTGATCCCCCCAGGCTCCTCACCCTCAGGCTCGCCCTCGCCGGGCTCCATGTCCTCCAGCTGAGCCAGGAGGAGGTGGGCGCGCCGCTCCAGGTCGGAGCCGGGCATGTTGAGCTGCACGTAGGCCACCAGCTGCTTGAGGCAGGGGAAGTCGGGGGGCTGGCAGAAATCTTCCGAGTACTGGTCCAGCCAGGTGCCCAGGATGGAGGAGATGGCACTGGGGTGGGCAGGCAGGCAGCAGGGTCAGGCCAGGAAGAGGTGGCGTGTCCCCACCCATCCGGGCCAGAGACTCTGGCTGTCCGTGCCGTGGCGGGGAGGTAACTAAAAGCAGCAGTACTGGACCCCCAGTGGGACAGGGGAACCTAAATCAATGCCGTGACACATCTCCCCGTCTTCACAGACCCTCCCTCTCTCATCTGTCTCCAAGTTTCATCTCCACGGAATGAGAGTCAGTGAGGCCTGAACGGCACTCAGCCCACCTCGCTGTGCTGCTGCCTCCTGCCTCATTCTCTCTCTGTGGGTATCTGCTCGCTCTCTCTCTCTCTCTCTCTCTCTCTCTCTCTCTCTCGCTCCTTGAGGTCCCTGGCAGCAGCTGAGTGTGCATGCGCACGTGCACTGAGTGAGGTCGCGTGTTGGCTGGGACAGGTCACAGAGAAGGTGGTTCTCATAGGGGTCTGTCTGGGCCCCTCAGGCTCCCCTCTGCTCCCTTCCCAGCTCTGTCTCCCCCGCTCCTGCTGCAGGCGCAGCCCCAGACCTCAGCCCATTGGCAGAAACCAAGAGTGTGGGACCCGGGGTTTGTTCAGCCCTCGCCAGAGCCCCCCAAACGTCCACTCACTTTTTGAGTTGATCCTGCGGTCCGCCGTCCTCGCCGGAGTACGGGAGGATGCAGCCATATCTAGAGGAGGCCGTGAGGGCGTCACATCTACCGTACCTGCTTATGACGTCAGGTGTTACTGGCCGACCCCCCATGGAGATGGGTCCCGGGAGGGCAGGGATTCTCCCGCCCCTGTCACTGAATTATGCCAGGCGCCTGGAATCGTGGCCACACACAGGAGGTGCTTATACCTGCTTGTGCAAGGACGAGTCCACGAGAACCCTCGCTTGGGCCCACGGTCTCTCAGTCCATCCCCCAGGGGTCTGCTGCATCTGTGCCTAGGTCGGGGTTCTCCCCCCAGACTTGGAACCTCCTTTACGAGGTTAGGCCTGTGTTCAGTCAGATGCCTCAGGAAAGGAGGCTGGAGACAGAGAGGCTCTCCACAAGCGAGGGAAGTTACGAGTCCAGCCCACGCCAGGGGACAGCTCCATGCAGGATCCACCCTGCTTGGCCCAACGACAGCCCGTAGGGTCCCCATTTGACTGGAAAGGGAAGGGGGGCTGGAGGCGGGGCTCACCTCCTGAACAGCAGGTCCAGCACCTGCTGGGTGGTGGTGAAGGCCCTGTAGGTGCACAGGAAGACGGTGATGTAGGAGAGGTCGCTGCCCTGGAAGGCCGGCACCAGGTGCTCCACCAGCTTCTCCAGCGTGCCAGCCTTCACCGTGCGCACCTTGCAGGTCTCGTAGAGGTTGAGGGCCGACTCGTTCTCACACTGGATGGACAAGGGAGGGATGCAGGACACGGTCAGCAGCCAAGCCGTGGTCTCAGAAGGCTGAACTCAGACCGCCCGTCAAGCCTGCAGGGACCCCGTGCTGAGCCAGGCCTTGCGCCGCTCTGGTGGACAAAGGGCCCCAGTGTGTTGACTCGTTAGGTCCTGTTCCCACCGCGGGTCTGTCTTCCTGCCTGGTGCTCAGGGGTCTCCGTGGGCAGGTCGGCTGGAGGCTGCGGCCTCCCTGTCTCTGCGAGCCACGTGTGGACTGTCACTCTCAGACAGCACGCGTCACATCCAGGGGCAGCAGCAGCAGCGGGATCTGCCAGCTGTGACAACTGACTCCCTTCTGGAGCATGACGTGGCCAAGTCAGGCCCTTCAAGGGGCCTGGGGGAACAGCAAGCTGAACCCCGATTCGTTGGGGTGAAGGGCAGCCCTACTCTGGCAAGGCTGGGAGAACGCACAAGCACGCGTGGCCTTAGGCGACAGGCCTAAGGAAACAAAATCCAAATGGTTCCTCTCTTGTGCAGGCAGGCAAGCCAGCAGGGCCTGTGGGTGTGGCCAGGCGTGGACTGGACCCCGGGCTAGGCCCATAGTCCACGCCTAGAGGAACGGGAGCCCTCAGACAGGGGAGCCCCGGGACAGAGAAGGAGAGGTTCCAGGGTGGCACAGTAGCCCACCCACACACACTACCTTCCGACCTGCCATGCACTCACCCCAAGCCAGCGCTGGCCCTTGGTGGCCCCTTGGTGCAGCTGGACCTTGCGCAGGGAGATGGAGTAGATGACACCGTTAATCAGCTCTTCACCAATCTCCTGCGTGGAGCTCTGTCGAGACAGGGCGCCGTGACGTCAGGGCCTGTGCCCCCCAGTGGCACAGACAAGGTGACTGCTGCCCAGCACTCCCACCCACCTGGACCCTCACGACCTGATGGTGAAAATGAAGGACCCCGCCCCCGCTCCACCCCCACAGGATGGAAACATTCCTGCGGCCTGTTCCTGACAGGGGCTGATCCGCCCCCATGCCATCCTTCCTTTAGGGTGGGCACTGCTGTTCGGCCATTTCACAGGGGGATACGGAGGCTGAGGACAGAGCCACAGGGCCAAGGCAAGTGCGGCACGATTATGGCGGGGTCATGACCCTAAGGTCCTGACAAGGTCAAAGGCGGCTGTGGCTTCCAGAGAAAGCAGCTCTCCAATTCCACGGTCACCCCTCTCCCCCATCCCCCTCTCCCCTTCTTCCCCTTCAGTCTAGGCTCCTGGCCCACACCTTGGCAGCTCCTCCCAGCCCAGCGCTGGAGCCTGTATCTTGGGTCCCAGCAGGTGCGGGGCGTCCCTGACAACCACATGCCAGGCACTTCCTTCCTCTTCTCATTCATGCCCTTCAGCTCTCTTGGGCAACAGAGGGGTTTCCAAAGCTGTCCGCTTCTCCTCACGTGAGTGGGGGGAAGTCAACAGCGGCAATGCTGGAGTTCCACAGAACCCCGGATCACGAGGCCTTGGCTGGTTGGGATAGGAAGTGGGGGATCATCTGGCTGTTCCTCATATCAGGCAGAAAGAGAAACAGAAGCTCCCCATGATACCCCAGACTTCTTAGCCCCCTCACGCCTGTGTGAACCATCTAGGGTATACACCCATGGGGTGCAATAAAGAACTGAATCAGAGGTCAGAGAGGGGCTGGTAGGTCTGCCAGACCCAGCGTCACCCACATAACCAACACTCGCTGTGGAGAAGCACTGTGGGGCTGGGAAGCCCAGGTCAAAAGCTGACCAAGCCCAAGCTCCACGGGGGCCAGGAGGCCAGTGTGCCGTGGGTGGAGTGTTGGACCTCAGCCTGCTGTCCACCTCAAGAGGCTTTAGGAGGCCATGAGTGTCTTCCGGAAGCCGGCTGCCTCGGTCCTGCTGCCCTTCTGCTCTGAGAGCACCGAGGGAAACCCTTAAGCATCGCTATAGGCTGGTGACCGTCAGCCGCCTCTGAAGTGGCCAGCCCTGTTTCTTGGAAGTCCACGGGTAACAAGAAGACACAGCGCGCACTCTAAGCGAAGCAGCCCGGGGCCCACAGTGGAGGGAACTTCCCTCCAGAGACCAAATGAGGTCATCGCCAGCCCCACCCCCTGCATCTGGAGGACAGCTGCAGCACAGCCAAGCTTCAGGGGAAGGAGACCAGGGCCTGGACCTCCCCAGCTCCCTGCTCAGGGGTCCTTGGCGGTCAGGCTGGGCTGGAAGAGTCCCTCTTTCCCAGGGATTCAGTCGCATCTGGCACCACGGCCCTGACACACAAGGTATTGGCAAAGTTTTGGGGTCTCATGCAGGACTCCCCTGCCACAGGGTCCTGGACTTCAGTGTGTCCAGAGTCCAGCACCCTGACTGCTTACGACAAGGCTCCCTCGATGCCTGATGAATGAACAGGGCCTGACTAGACAGACCCACAGGGGGGGGCCAGGCAGCAGCGGGGAGGGGGAGGCAGCAGCGGGGGGCCAGGCAGCAGCGGGTCTACAGTGTGCTCTTCCTCCTCAGAGCCCTCAGCTGGCAGCCCAGCAGCTGGCCTGAGCCCTGCACGCCTGTCATGTGATCCCTGTGCCCTTCCCCCACTCTCCAGGGCCCCTTCTGCCAGCTGGGTAGAGGCGGGAGGGGTGCAGGCGGGCGCTGGCCTGGGGGTGGGGGAGTCACCACCCTGGCGCACAGATGGGGAACTGCTCGAGGCCTGTGGAGCTAACCCTGTCCTCTCCCTTCCACCATCACAGAAATGAACGAGGCCACCTAGGGTGCTGAACACGGGTGCCTTCCCATGAGACACCCAAAGGCGACAGTGTGCCCCAGACCTGGGCACAAGCAGCAGAAGGGGTCTCCTTCCCCAGCCCAAGGAGCTGCCTTCAGGACACTTCGGGAGGAGGTGCATGTAACCAAAGCCTGGGACACTCATTAGCAGACAGCCCTCACAGGCAGAGCCGGGTCCCCAGGGACGCTGGCAGCGGGGGCAGTGCGAGGGGGGCCGTGGGGAGCAGCCCAGAAAGCAGCTGATGCAGCAGAAATGCCTCATGTCTGCCCCAGGCAGGCGTCCAGGCCACGGGCCGCGGGGCCAGAAGGAACGAATGCCACATGGCTGGCAGTGTGCTGGCGAGGAGCCTGCTGTCTCGCCCCGCCCCCAGCAGAGGGTCCAGGGACAGTCCCCAGCTATGCCTCACAACAGATTTTGGTCAGTGGATTGAAGTTGGAGGTTCTCCTGGACAAGAGAAAACACAGCCTGGGTAGTGAGCGCAGCACTGGGCAGCATTCTCAGGGCAATAGGCCAGCCGGATGCATGTCCCCCGCTAACAGAAGAAGGCAGCTGAGAGCCAGGCACAGATTCCCTTGAGGCTGAGTAACGGGAGGGGGGGGGAAGCTCCCGGCCTGTAATACCTGAGGGCGCTGATGCCTTTGCAACCTCTTTACCAGCTCTGTGGCCCAGCTCCCTGCCCCACACTGCTACCAGGGGGCTTCCGGCGGCATGCTGGCTGCTCCACAAGCCTGGCAATGGGCCTGGCAGGCACTGGCCTGCATCGCGGCCTCTTTCTGTGTGTGCAGGGGCGCAGGCTGTGTGAGGGCACAGCATGGCTCTAACCCTTCAGGGACCTCACCATATCCGCCTGGGCTGCTGCCCAGGACCACTGAGTCACTACAGGTCACCCTGGGGTCCTGGCTGGCCTCTTGCCAGATCCTGCAAGTTTAGACACACAGTCCCTCCCGCCGAGTCCTGACTCACAGCTGGGCTCCTTGGCTGGCCACAGCAGGGAGAACAGCAGCAGCCAGCAGGTGACAGGATGGGAGCTACAGCGGGCAGCACCGCGTAAGCTAGCGTGCGATGGGAAGGAGACCCGTCAGAAGCCCACCTGTGGCCACAGGGACCTGGCGGCTCAGATCCCTGCAGTGGGCACTGCGTCTCTTCTCTCTGACCCATTTGGAACACAGTGGCCACAGCACAGCACCGCTCGCAACCTCAAACTGCTAGGTCGGGCTTGCGGCAGACGAGGGCTCTTCCCATGTTACGCAGGCAGAGGCTGAGGGCCCGGGTGGGGAGAGCTGCAGAGAAGGTGAGGTGAGAACCCAGAACCTCAAGCTCGGAGACGGGGTCAGCTCTGCGATGATGAGCCCCAACGGGGCAAGATGAACCGAGATGGCGATACCAACATTAGCAGGTGGGGTGCTGGCCCACAAGCCAAAGACCCGATTTCAAACTCTGCAAGGTGGAAGAAAAGTGACTTCTGTGTGGCAGACAGGACCCTGCGGGAACGCGGGGCTGGCCATGTGCGCTGTCGAAGCAGCTGAGCCCACACAGAGCAGCCTCGGCTGGGGACTACACAAGCTCTGATTGCTACGGCAGCCAGGCAGGGCCGAGACCCCAGAAAGTAAGGGAGGCTGGACTCAGGCTCCTGGGAGCCCCCTGCCACTCCTGATCAAGGAGCATTTTGGGGGGAGGAACACTGAGCCTCCAGTAAGGGAGAGGAGACTCTGTCCTGCAGCCTGACAGGCCCTTAGCCTTGCTCACCCTTCCCTCTGTCCAGCTGCAACTGACCCTTGTGGACAGACAGCCACCATGGGTCTTGCCTGGGAAAGGGTGTGACCGGTCCCCACGCGACACGGACAGGCCCAGCTGAAGGTCCACAGACCCCACACCAAGGTCACAAGCGGGATCCCGGCACCAGCGAATGCGAGGACTTTCTGTGCCAGGCGCTGGCACACCTACTGCACTCTGTCTTCCCGACGCCCCACCTGATGGGTGAGGGAACGGCCCGGGTAGGGAGGCGCCCAGGAGAAGAGCCAGGAAAGGGAGCCGGGACAGGGACGTGATCCCTGGCCTGTGGGGACACGCCCAGGCCTGGCTGCCACTTCTACCAGCGCTGCAGTGCCAGGGGAGGTCTAACCCTGGCCGGATGGACATAGGGAGAGGCTGGAGAAAAATGAAGGACTTCCCGGGGCCGCAGAGAGCCGGAGGGAGGCCAGTTCTTGTGCAAATGCATCTCTGAACTGAGACCCGAAGGTGTGTTCTGCAGCGCACCCCACCACGGCCTGCTGGGGGGCCAGGCCACGTGTGTGTCCCAGGAGACCACAGCACAATCACTCGGAAGGTTCCGGCCATTCCCTAGCCACCCTGGCCACGGCCAGCTGTCCAGCTCTGCCACCGCATGGATGGTGGGCTTTCCGTGTCAACCCGCCTGTCTTCCTGGTCACGCCAGAGCCCCCGAGAGCAAGGCACATGCCTGTCATCCAGACGAGGAAATGGAGGCTTAGAAGTAAGAGGAGTTCCAGAGCCCCAAGGGGCGGGGCCGGCATCTGGGGGGCTTGTTTCCTCTCCCGAGCCTCAGATCTCTGCCTCGAGGTGTGACTGCAGGACTCGCCGCAGCTCCCGGAACTCGCTGGACACTCCTGGGCCCTGAGCCCTGCTCGGCCAGTGCCCCTGGGCTCCTCTCCTCCTTCCCCAGAAGGGGTCTGCTCTAGCTGAGCAGGCTGCCTGTTCGCTCCCCACAACCCCTTGGCTGGCCTGGGGAGGGTCACTTCCCGGAGGGGGGCTGTGCCTGTCCAAACATGGCATTTCTGGGCAAGGTGGTTACCCTCCTCCCATTAGCTTCCTCAGAGCTGAAGGCCTGACTGACGGAGCCCAGGGCTCTGCCTGCGAGCAGTCCAGAACCTTCCTGGTTACCCTCTGCTGTACGCTTGCACTGGGCTGCCCTGAGGCTTCCAGGAAACAGCCCGCATGTTCTCTGACCTGACCTTCTCCTCCTCTTCCAAAGTGCAGGAGAGGAGGAAAGTGGAATGGAACAAGGGGTCCTGAGGGCCTGGGGGACAGAAGCTCTTCTGCTTCCCGCGGTAGTGCTAACAGCCTGGGAGCCTGTGTGCACACACACAACTTAGACCATGCCCCTGGGTCTGTAGTGTCAAGGGCACAGAAGAGCTCTAGGGTTAAGCTGAAGGGAGGTACACAGAGTGATCAAAAGACCAGACAGCCCAGAGGGAGGAAGAAGCCTGCCTCACTGTGTCCCACCCAGTCTTCAAAGCCCCTCGGGCAAGCGGCCCAGTGGGAAGCCTGCCTCCTGAACTCTACCATGACCAACTCATTGACTGGGTGCAGCCTAATTAGTTGTTTCATCTGTCAAATGGGCTAGTAATATCCCTGACCCCCAAGGACAAAACACGTGCAAATCACCTAGCGGGGCCCTAGCTCCTGTTAGCTGCAGGTAAGCCGAGGGTCCACTGTCCCCGGGGCCCTGATGCGCTTTCACCTTCCCCTGGATTATAAATAAACCTTCACCTGACCACAGCCTCAGCCTTGTACACTGTCTAATCTAGTCCCCCCCCCCCCCCGTCCCCTGTCATTTCTGCCCTGTCACCCCTGGGAAACACCCGGCCCAGACCCTGCTTGGTGACCTGCTCCACCTCTTTGCCCCCTCACAGGTGGTGTAAGCAGGGTGGGATGGGGGGGCAGCCTGCCCCTCTGTGTGCTGTGAATCCACCGCCCCTTCTTGCCTGGCGAGGCAGCAGGCTGCCCCACACTGAGACACACACTTCTGACCTCCAGAGAGCAGACTGGGGCAGGTCAAGCTGGGTCAGGTGGCTTGGCCTAGAAAGGAGAGGGCAGACAGACACCCAGATGTGTGAGGGCATCTGGCACTTCAAGACTTTGACGGAAATGCTAATGGAGGAGGGGTGGCCCCGTGGTATCCAGACAGGACCCCTTCAAGGGGGGTCATTTCAGCTGTGGAACATCACTGCCACCAGAGGAAAATCATGCAGAGCACTGGGGGAGGGGGGAAATTGGCAGAAGACACGGGGACTTCCCTGGCACCCCTCCCCCGGGAGAATGCTTAATGGTCATTGTGTTCAATTTCCGGCAGCGGCCTCCTCTCCTGCCAGGACCCTGGTTTTCCTGCCGTAGCCAGAAGCTTCCCCTCTGCTTTCTGAACAGCAGCCAGGGCCATGGGACAGGACTAAGGCTTGGGAGGGACGGCAGCAGAGGGTGACAGCCACCTGCGCAGGAATGAGTCCCCCTCTGTCCTCCCCAGACATCTTCAGGGATAGATGGACAGGCAGGTCAGAGAGAAGCAATCCCACCAGGGGCCACAAACCTGCCCGCCCCAGTAAGCACAGGCCAGACCCTTCAGCACACAAAGCCAGAGGCGCTGCCAAGCATAATGAAAGCCAGACGACAGCCAGGCCGGTGCCGCACCGCCCACCCGGCTCCCAGGGGTCGGGCTGCAGTCCCCAGGAGCTCGCTGGTGGACGAGGGTCAGGAGACAGGCCTGGCTCCACACCTGCACAGCTCAGGGCTTCGCAGTCGGGAGTTCTCCCCCCAGGGTGGGCAGAGAAACATGTTTTGTCCAGGCCTTAAGGGGGTCTGACCCTGTTTCCACCTCCTGGAGGTGGGGGGCAGGACTGCATGTTCAGCTAGGAGGGAGTCCATGTCCTGGCGGATCCCGCTGCCCCGGACACACTAGAAATGAGCCCCGGCCTCCCCAACTCCCTCCCACCTGTAACAGGCCAACAGATTTCCTTCCCCAAACCCTCCCAAACTCCTACAAATGTAAGGTGCCTCACGTTTTCTCATCAGACATTGATGAGTCACACCCCACCTGTGACACCTTGTTCTCCCACTGCCTGGACACCCGCTTCCACATGCAGGACAGCGGCTCCTGCCTCCCTCCCTCCTCTGCGGGCTCTGAGCAGCTCAGAAACTCCCTGCTCACCAGACCCACGGGAGGGCTGTCCACCCCTGGGTGTCATTCAGCTCTGGGGAGACCAAGACTGTTCCTCCCCAACCCCTTGCTGGTCACCACATACTGTGTCCAAGCAGGCCCCGATGACAAGAGAGCAAAAAGAGGCCAGGCCCTTGCGGGTGGGAAGTCCGTGGCCATGTAAACAGCGAGGGCTCCGGCGCAGCCCAACTGCAGGGCCGGGCTGCCACACCTGCGCTAGGTGAGAACCGGCAGTAGGACGAACTAAGGGGCGCAGGAGAACCCACCCGGGGTCCCTCACTGTGGACTTCTGACCGCTTCTGACCGCAGTACGCCCGCCCAATGGCCACGGCTGGAGCAAGCAGGAGGATTTCTGCGGAAGGGGCCCCCCTCTTCCCCCGCACTTCGGCAGCGAGAGGTGGCTAGCTGGAGCCTGTCCACCGCGGTCACCCACCTCCAGGCGCGGCAGATCGGGGTCCAGCTGCGTGAAGCTGTACAGCACCACCGGGCAGCTGTCCTGGACGCCCACTTCCAGGCGCACGGCGTCCCATACGCTGCGGCTCCGGCGAGAGCCGAGAAACAACGGCTCGGCGCCCCCCGCGGGCCCGGATGCCTCGGCCCACATGCGCTGCACCATGGAAGGCTCGCGGCGGCGCGGGCGGCCGGGGGGCCGCGGCACCCGGGGCGGCGCGGGCACGGGCGCAGGGCCGGCCCCGCGCGGCTCGGCGCTGCCGGAGCTCTGCGCCCGCCACTCGGCCCCCGCTGATGTCAGGCCGGGGGCGTGGCTGGGGAGCTGGGGCGTGGTCTCCCCGGAGGGTGTGGCCGCCTGGTCGGGGGCGTGGCCGGCCAGTCGAGGGGGCGTGCCCGCGCCTGCTCTCTGAATGGGGAGGGCGGGTGTGCGGTGGAGCCCTGGACTGCAGGACGGCTCACGTGCAGTGTGTGTGCTGCGTGGGCGTGTGGAGCTGCTGCTGCTGCGTGCTGAGGTCAGACCCTGGAATTCCAGATAGGCACCTCCCTAGTTCTGTGGCCTGTTTCTTAACCGGAAAGGGGGCAAAGAAAACGACTTCCCCAAAGATCGGCGGCCGGACGATGCTAGGTCGCTGACTGCGAGCACTTGGCTGCGTGCTCAGGTGACTCTGCGCGTTGGGCTGAGCGTCTGGGGGTGGGGGGGTTGGTGTGCGGGCCCCGCTGGCGCTGGGTGATGGAGGCCTGGCACTGGCGACAGGTCTCAGAGGCAGCCATGCAGGAACCAGAACACTACTGGGCACACGAAATGTTGCTCCACCGTGTACACATTTTCAAGTTTCCTCTGGGCTTTCTTAATTGTCCTAAAATATTTTTTATGAGCAGGTTCGTATAATACCAGCCTCTTTTAAGACACAACATGGGGTCTGGGGGCTGAAAAGGTAGCTCAGGGGCTAAGATTTTGCCTCGAAAGCAGAAGGTCCTGAGTTCAGATCCCAGATCCCACGGGAAAAAAAAACGCCAGGTGGAACCCAGGGAAGCCTGTACTTCTGGTGGGCGGAGCTTGGGAAATCCCAGAGCAAAGCAAAACAACAACGAGGTTCAAGCAATCCAGGATGATTGGGCCTTGGGCCCCCACAGGGACACACACACATAGTGCCCTTTGACATACACTCACACACACACACACCCACACTTAATGAATGAATAAATAAATAAGTTTTTTTTTAAAGAGGCAACATGGTTGAATTTTGCATGATTCAAAGGTGGCTAGACACTGCTTAGAAACCTCCCATGCCTGCCTCCAGGGAGGACTGGGTGTGTCAGGAGGGCAAGTCAGAAGAGGGTGTGGCCTGGGCCCCCCCCTGCTCCTGGGCCAGGCTCTCAGCAGCCCTCCCAACAGGCTGTCTGTGTCCCTCCTTCACATTTCTCTCCAGGGTCCACTTCAGACTGGACGGTGTTTGGTGCACATCCTTCCGAGGAGGCTGAGTGGTAGTTAGCCACACTACGCCTTCATGTGTGGCCAGATGCCTGCCGTCCTGCTTCTATGCATGTCACGAGCTGCCCTGCCAGCTCCTCTGGGGGCTGTCCACCCGTTTTTTACAAAGTTCTTTTTCTGTCTTGTTTGGCCATATGGTATGGAACTTCCTGGTAGCCTGCTCGTAGATCTTATGGGTGTACACACAGTTCACACATGCACGTACACATTCACACACACAGGCACACCTGCAGGTAGACGCTGACATGGCTACACATACAAACATGCATGCAGCTCAGACAGCCCCTCGGAGACTCGGCTCAAGTTCTAAGTGCTCGGTGTCCTGGAGCTAGCAGGCCTCACACCCTTAGCATACGCAACAGGGCTCCCTAAGGCCTCGCACACCTTCCTCATGACTGTGCCTTGAGTCACGGGGGTACATCCTTTACAACCTGCAGGCCCGCCTCCTAAGAGAGTAAGGATTGCAGGTGACCAGGACCACGACGTCACACCGCCATGCCAACCCACACCCACACCTAGCCAGGCGTCTGCATGTAACCGCCAGCTGCAAGGACCTGGGTGCGAGAGGGGCGCGTCACCAGTACTTGACCCACGAAAGTCCAGGCTGTCCACAGGACGAGTCCTGTCTTGCTGTGGTTTTTCAATACTCCTTGGGGAAAACTACACATTAAAAGATACTGGCAGGCTGGAGAACAGGCTGGAGAGATGGCTCAGGGGTTAGGACTCTGCCTCTCAAGCTGAAGGTCCTGAGTTTGGATCCCAGGTCCCATGATAAAAAGAATCACCAGGTGGAAATGGTGGCAGCCTGCACTTCCTGCCCAGGTGAGCAGAGCTTGGAAAACCCAGAGCTAAGTAAAAAGGAAGTAGAAACAATCCAGGATGATTCCCGAAGTCAATCTTGGTCCTCCACAGGGACACACATCTCCACAGAATGCCCTCTGACACTGACACTGACACACACACACACACACACACACACACACGCACATGCACATGCTAAATAAAAAAAGTTAAATTCACTGGCCAAATGTAGTGTGTAGATTTTGGGTCACGATTTGAATATTTATTTATTTTTGCCAGACGTGTAGGCTGCCATGGTTTCCACCAGGCACTTTTACATGGGATCTTGGATCTGAACTCAGGACTTTCTGCTTTAGAGGTAGCTAGCATCTTAACTCCTGAGCCATCTCCCCATCTCTGGGTCACAATTTGAAAGAGGCGACTGCTAAACAAGAGACGACTGGAATGACGTGGTCCTCCTCCCCTTATTGAGGGTGAGGCGCTCTATCTAACACGCCCAGCAGGCGCCTGAAATAAGGATAATACAGAATCCTGTGTTCATATACTGCAATGCCACAACAGCTGGTCCAATTTAGGCAGTTTTAGAACAGGGCCATGCTAGGAAGATATCTGAAGGTCACCCCCACTGCTGAGATTATTCTGAAGGAACACACCCTACTAATCTGGAGGGGGATGGCCAACCTCCCCAGCCCTCTGTTCATGAAAGCACTTGGAGATGAGCTCTCCATAGCAGGTAAGCACTACCTGGAGGTTAGCTATAAGACCAATAGGTCTGGGCCCCTACGGGAACAGACCAATGAGAAAGATGTAGAGGGCCAAAATCTCCAATCGGGTTTGCTAGCCAATGAGGAAAAGCCACTTCTCCCGTGGCTGCCTAACTCTATAAACACCTCTGTGACAGCCAGCCACCTCTGACTGCCTTGCTCCTGCACTGTGTGCGATCTGTGGATTCCTTTTCCAGCTTTCTCTCACTGGCCCCTCACAGATGCCATGTCTGTGAGTTCTCGGCTCACTTGCTGCTCATGGGATTCCATGTCTGAGTTCTGATGGCTCTTTTGACCCTTGTGGAATCCATGTCCATGAGTTCTGTTCTCTCCTCTAATAAACTCTCCCACAATCCTCTACAATGTTCTGATTTCAATCTTCCACTCCCGAACACAAGAACCTGGAGACATAAAACCTTAGACCCACAACAGACAGGTGGACAGACTGGATTTCACTATGCTACTCACAACAACGAACAATTTAAAACTATTTTACTTCTAGAACATTCCATTTAATATTTTTGGATCAGTGTTGAGCCCAGGAAGCTGAATCCAGGGAATGTGAAAGGGTCACTGTTTTTGAGGATGATTGGAACACTGCCAACATCTGACGCCAGGTCTGTACTAGGATACACGTGTCTGGAAGCTTGCAGGCAAGTGGGTATGGTCAAGTACCTGGTCTTTTCCTCTGCTTTGGGGTCTATCTGTGATTGTCTAGGACACAAGTTAAAGATAAAGGGCTTTGGCTTGAAATGCACCCTTTGGGGCGCTCAGCAGCCCCTCAGGGCTACAAGCTTCAAACTCTGGAGAAGGGACGTGGTGAGGCCAGGGCTGACTCAGGCAATCCTCGGAACCATGGCTGCAGGACCCACTTTGGGCCAGGGCAGTGGGCACCTGGGAAGTAGTCCTGATGCCCAGAAAAAGCAGACCCCGGGACCTAGCCTGAAGCTCAAAGCTCGAGTTAGTCCTGCATTTGGGGTGTCCATAGCACATCCTCTGAAAGTGGGGGTTACTGCAATCGGTGTCTCTTCCTCTTTGTCATCCTGCTCCCTATCCCCCACAAAAGTGCATCTGCCCCTCTGGGGAGGGGCCATGAGAAGGCCTCCAAGAACGATCCATGTAGTGTGGGCCGTCCAAGGTTGGATGTTCCGTGAAGGGAAACTAAGCGGCTGTGAACTGACGCCGCAGAGGAAACCAGGCCAAGGGCAGCGTGCACCAGTGTTTTGTTTGGCCTGCAAAGTGTTTTTGAATTTTTGAGCCAACAGTAAAAGGTCAGGTGGTTTCACGTAAAAATTCGCATCTCAGCCTCCTTCTGTAACTCCAGATGACTGACCACATGGACCTGTGTTCCTGAATGCGGCTAGAGGCTGGCGGGAACTGACGCGATTGCGTTCTGCAGCTGGGATGTCCTCTGAGCTTGCCAGAGGCTCCCGGCAGCATCGGACATTCCTTCGCCATCCCTGACTTAGGGGAGTGTCCCCGACCACACTGCTGTGTTCTCCCTGCACCTACACCACAGCTGTTCCCCCGACACACAACAGCCGGAGGGGGCCTTAATTTCTCCCAGTCTCCTTGTCTGCTCCTCAGGCCCTTCCCTCCACACCCCAAAAGGCTCACAGAACTTGGGTCCCCAGAGCCTGGGTTTCCATTCTCTGGCATTTGTTCATGTGGCCCTTCTGCCTGAAGGCTCCCGGTGCCCCGGGCCCCTTTGATTACATGACGGGAAAGGCCGTGGACCCCACCCAGGGAGCCTTCCAACCAGGACCCAGGCTTCTCTGCACTGGCTCCCAGGGGACTGGGCTTGGGACTGCGGAGCAGGTGGGGGCGCACAGCCAGGCATCGCAGGGTGACCACAGGAGTGACCATCTCTTCAAGCCAGCGGCCAGGGTCCTAGAGATGCAGTGGCCCACACCTATAATCCCAGAGCCGGGGAGGCCGAGGCAGAAGGATTGAGACTTGGGTGCCAGGCATCTCAAAACGACAGCAGAAAACCTTCCTTGGCTTGCTGGCAGGTAGAGGCCATCCTGCCAACTGACTATCGTTCTACTTTTAGAGCCGTGGGAGGGCACTGCAGGGTGCGGCCTGGCCGAGCGCCTGTCATTTCCCGACAGGGACATCACCATTCCGGCTGCCGGGGTTCTGGGATGGCCCTGTGTGGGTGAGGGCGCACACACCTGGGCGGATGGAGACGCGCCCCAGCGTGGGAGAAGCCGGTGGGAGGGTCTCCTCTCCCCGACTTCTGCTGGCAGCCTCCAGTGGCATCTCCTCCGGCCGGAGGCAGAACCCAAAGCTGATCAGAGCCCATGACGGGTGGAGGATGTGACATCACTGTCACTCCAAATCTCTGACTTCACAGGGCGTAACTGTCCCAGGGCAACCAGAACAGGCAGTGTGGAAGCTTGAGGCTATGAAAATGGCCCCCACAAGGACTCCAGCAGCTGGGGTCAGCCAAGAGCCCTGTCTCTGGAAGTGGGTGCTCCTTACGGTTCCTGACCTTGATTCTGCCACACCTATGCTGAGCTAGGAGCACCGCGAGGCAGTAAATGACGGTTGCTTGCTACTGTGAAAAATGCCACTCACAGGTCAGGTGCCACTGGGATGACCGTCTCCCATTCGCAGGTGCCCACTGCTGGCCCACCCCTGAGGGGTCAGTAACATCTTTGGGGACCACCAACATAACACGTGCCAGAGGGAAGCAGAGGAGATGATACAAACAACTGTACACACAGAGAGACTCGAAACCAGACCCCAAACACAGAGCGCCGCACAGAAGAACAGAGAAAGCGGCCAGTCCAGAGCATGGGGGGAGCTGCTGGGCGCACAGCAGGGGGAGGCCCGGATCCTGACACCTTGGTCTCAGCCCACCGCAGTCCCCACCTGGGGATGTGGAGGCAGTGAGGGCTGTCCCAGACCCTAAGGACTGAAAGGTCCATCATACCTGGCGCCCCGCTCTCTCCCTTCTTGAAGTGAGGTCAGCCGTGCCCTTTTCTGCCACATTCAGCCAAGTGCCAGGTAGAAAGTGTCCCCCACACTGGGGGTGAGCAGTCGAGAGAGTGGGCTCAAGACTTGGAACCCTCCACTTCCTTCACTTCTTCCTGGCCTTGGGTACACCCCCTTGTGGCTCAGTTTCCATCCCAGAAAAATGGGGATACCAACATCGCCATGCCAGCCATCCAGGAACACCAGCGTCCAATCTCAGGAGAGCAAATAAGACTTACGAAAGCCCCTGAAATCCAAGCAGCTCCCCACAACCTGAGCTGCCAGAAGAGCCCACGGCCATGTTGTGTGCTGGGTGGCGGGCCCAGCCAGAGGGCACACGCTGGTAGCACGGGCAGAGGCCGGCCTCTGTGCTCACACCCGGGACACGAGCCCGGAGGCTCAGAGCTTCTGACCAAACTCTCTGGACCATTTCTAACAAGGAAGGAGGGACCAAGCCACCAGGAACCAAGGCCCCAGGCTAAGGCCTCGGCCGAGACCCACTTACCTCGCTGGCACCTGCCAACAGAGGAGCTGGCCAGGGTGATCGGGTGTGGAGAGTGGCTCGGCGGCCCACGGCCCACCGCCTGGCATTCACCACGGAGACGCAAGCAAGGAACACAGAGGTCTTCCTCCCCCTGGGCTCGGTGGGCCTGGCTGGGGCCGGGTCCCCTTCCCGGGCCATGGAAGGTGGGGGAGTGGGTGCTTCGGCAAGCCTTCGTCCAGTGAGCCTGCCGTCTGCCTGCCCCAGCGGAGCCGAACACCCGGAGTGCCGAGGCCTGGTGTCACCCGCATGGCTGTCATACCTGCCTCTGTGACGGGCAGCACCAGGAATTCCCGCTTGTACCAGGCCACGAGGCAGCCGAGGATGAGCAGCCAGGGCTCTGCCTCCAGCCGGCCCAGTAGCTCTAGCCCAAACCTGCTCGCCTGGGCGGGCCCAAGCACTCTTCTCCGCCCCACCAAGGCCCTGGGGACCCAGGAGACATCCATCGCACTGGGGTGGAGGCCGACAGAGTCACTGGGCAAGTGTGTCCCCAGCAGCCGGGGCGTGGGAGGTGGCGGGGAACCCCGCTTACTCATCCTGAAAGCCTTCCCTGCCTGCTCGGTCCCGGCGCTTCTGCTCTGGGCAGCAGGCGCGGAGTCACCTGCAGGCAGGGGAGGACCCTGTGGGGTACGTCACCAAGGTACTGTCAAGAAAGCACAAACAGAAAGATGAGCTCAGATACTAGATCCTATGCAAAAAAGGCCAGGTAGACGTGGCAGCTTCGGTACTTAGGCCCTGGAAGGTGGGGTTTGGGAAACCCCAGAGCAAAGCAATAAGAAGATAGAGCAATCCAGGATGATTGCCGAAGTTACCCTTGGGCTTCCATAGGTGCACATTGCCCTTTCTGCATCCTACACACACACACACACACACACACACACACACACACACACACACACACACGGGCACACGGGGGGGGGGGCAGGTGTAAAGTGAATACTCTTGGTTTAAAGAATAACTTGCTTTCCTCTCCCTGGTCTCCAGATTCTGCTGCAAACCAGACTCTGGAAGCCATCAGGCAAGCCCACTTGATACATAAAAAGCTGAGGCCAAGAGAACGTAGGGACTTGCCCAAGGCCCCCCTCCTGTCTGTAACCCCCACGCTGCTTACAGCGCCTTCAGAGGCCAGCAGAGACCTCAGGGCAAGGGCAGAGCGGGGCTGCCTCCTGGGCCCCAGGGGTCCTCCTGAGCAGGCATGAGCTCCCACCTCGAGCAGAGGGCACTGGGCTGGGCCTGCAGCACTGCGGAGACAGGAAGGAGGGGGTGGCAGGCGGGGGCCCTGGGGAATGGGGTGGCGGGAAGTAGCACTACATCCAAACCAAGCTGGTACCCTCAGCTCACACCGCGCTTCACATCTTCTGGTGGCTCTGGGGTGCAGGGGCCTGGTCGGGCAGGCAAATGGGGCCCCGGTTCCTTTCCCTGCTGGGTGTTGCCTCCTGAAGGACCTGGCCCCTCCTCCCAGGCCTCGGTTTCCTCATCTGTGATGGGAGAAAGTGAGGAGCACAGAGCTGTTTAATGGTTGCACGAGAGCTTGGCAGGGCCTGGTTCGTGGACTACCCGTCCATTGGAGGATGCACTGGCAGCCCCGAGGCTGCCAGGAGTCCTTCCCAGACACTGGCCCCTACCCTAGAGAAGATGTCACTGGACAAGACATGTGTGACAGAAGTACCCTCACCTGGACACAGGAGGGGCGCTCTGGATGGCACTTGGAGCCGACTGTGTACTTTCAGTGTGGTCTTGTGACCACAGCACTAACCCTTATCTGTCCACCATCCCTGGAGGGGAGTAGCTGAGAGCGCAGCAGAACGCATGGGCTCTGGTTCCCTCTTTGTGTCCAGAAGTGGATGCCCAGCCGGGCTTTCTGCCCTGGCCATGTGGTGGTGGGCATGGCTGGCAGAGTTGGGTGAGGAAGGGGTTTAACCTGCACATGCTAGAGACAGGCAGGCTGCGGAGGGCACCTGGCTATGGAGGGCACCTGGCTGCGGAGGGCACCTGGCTGCGGAGGGCACCTGGCTGCGGAGGGCACCTGGCTGCAGAGGGCACCTGGCTGCGGAGGGCACCTGGCTGCGGAGGGCACCTGCGGTATTTTCGGAATGCTGTGTTGGTACCTTTGATGGCCAAGCACTTACTCCACAGGTCCTGGTGAGCCTTCCTTATCTGCAACACCCCAAGGCAGCCCCCCAGTCTGGAGTCCCAGCCTCCAGCTGGCTGCAGGCCCCATCCTGGGCGACTCCTTTGCTCTCTCTGGGGAGGGCAGGAGGGCCTGGGTCACGTTCAGGTCAAAGACCACAACCAGGGCAGGCTTCTGCCAGGACACAGGCTATGGCAAGGAGGGACCTGGGGGAGGGGAGGGGCAGCTGGCCCAGCAGAGCAGCCCTCCTCCTCCTCCTCCTCTTCCTGGGGCTCCAGCCCCGCCCTACGCCTGCAGGCCAGGGGAGAGCAGGTCCTTTGTTCCCGGCCAGGCGGAGCACATGACACCCCGCATCACTGTCACTGCCTGGGACGAGGATGACCTCAGGGGCTGCCATGGGGAGGTTCTGGAGACTGGGTGTGAGGACAGGCTGGGAACACGGCCTGTGCCCCCCACCACCATGGGGCCAGCACACCGCTGCCTGCTGCACACTTACTGTGCATGAGGCTCAGAACCCCCACTCTGCACTCTCACCCCAACCACTGGCCCTGGAGTAAGTCTGTCACTCCCATCACCCCACAAGCAAAAGCTGACGCAACTGGGCCCAGGCCAGCTTCTAATGGGGATACCGCAACTGGGGGGGGGTCTTTCCAGATGGGGGCAGGCCCTGGTGGGGGGGGCGAGTCTATTGTTTATAAACAGAGAGGGCTGTCGCTAGGAGCCGTGACT
This sequence comes from Typhlomys cinereus, assembly GCA_023101885.1. NCBI lineage: Eukaryota > Metazoa > Chordata > Mammalia > Rodentia > Platacanthomyidae > Typhlomys > Typhlomys cinereus. Next base: position 8,081,586 of record JALPQD010000039.1, read on the forward strand.
CAGCCTGCGGTGACTCTTCACCAAGCTGTTTACCCTGCACAACATCCTGTCCAGGAAGATCAGGGCCTGGCTGACCTGCTCCTCCTTCCTGCTGCTTGCTGACCCGACACTCGGGATCCTCCGAGGGGTGGGGGTCACAACCCAGATCTTCCCCACTCTTTGCTGAAAGGGGCAGGGCACATACTGCCAGGCCCAGGACAGAGTGCAACCCCCCCACTTCTTGGCCCTGACTGAGTCCCTCAGGACTCTAACACACTGTAAACACCTGCAGCCCAAGGGCAACACTGACCCACAGCTGGATGGATGCCTGGCTCACCCTCCCCACGGCAGAAGTCCTGCTCTAGCCCCTTCCTCGAGGCCCAGCCTCCCATGGCCTCCCACACTCAGTGAAGACAAAGTACTCTGGGAGCCGCAAACATCGTCTCCTCAGCAGAGTCAAGGCCAAGGGGACGCAGGGCAAGCGATCTGCCTGAGGCTCACGCTGAGAGCGATGCCAAGGCTAGGAGCGGGCCCAAGTTTGTTGGCCCCCAGGATTTCCTGTTCGCCTCTGCTCAGCAGAGCTAAAAACTGCAAATAACCTGCTTCTGTGGGTTTGCATCCCTGGGATTCCGACTTCCATTTCCAGTAACGGACCACCAGACCTAACCTGGTGTCTTACCAGTACTTACAACGCCCCGACATTTATCTGATTTACTGAGTGCCGTTACTGATAGGATTTAATCACCGTGACACACCAGGCAGGTTGGCAGCCAGAACTGAGGACCGAAACTGCAAGAGGCACAAAGTTCACCCACAGTCACTCAGGTCCTGCCCTCTCCTACCACCTCTGCTCTTCTTCCTGAGCCAGGGCCTTACCTGGTGTCTGTACCCTTGGAACCTCTGTGGACAGGGAAGGGGAGAGGGTATCACAGGGACTCTTGTTTCATAGAAGGGCCACTGGGGGGAGGAAAGTCTCTGACAAACCTCAGAGGGGTCGCCTGTTTATTGCTCCAGGCTGGGAGAGCAGGACACCCCGAATCCACTCAAGCACAGAGAAGTACCTGCTGGCAAGGGGAGAATGCGAAGGCTGAGGGAGGGGCTCGCTTTAGCAGCTGGGGCCTGGCCGGGCTCCAAGTACAGCAGCGGCCGACTTGCTCGCCGCAGGGTTCCCCAGCCCTGGCCGCCCGCCAGCCCACCAAGTCACGTGGGTTTCCAAGAAGCAGAGGATCTGAGAATCCTGCCCTGGCGCCCTGGCTTCTGGCCCAGCAGATCCAGCACTGGGCAGCTCCCTCCACGGCGGAGAGTGCTAGCTCCGCCTCCCACACACGGGCCGGCTCCCAAGATGCCCTTCCAGGAGCCTCTGTCCAACCAGAAAGATCCAAGTGGCAGCTGTGAGCTGTGGATGTGAGCAGGGGTCGGAGCCACTTGCCCGCTGAGAAAAGCGGGGGCCTGGCCGGCCTTTCCTTCTGGCCTTGGTCCTGGGTCACAAACCAATTGGTGTGGCAAAAACAGGCTGCGGGGTGAAATGGGGGCCAGTGAGAGGAAGTGTCTTGGCTCCACCGGCAAGGCGCGCCTGCTCGCAGACCTGATCATCCGAGTTCAATCCTCAGAAGCCACACGGGGGAAGGAGAAAACCGACTTCTGAAAGTTGCCCTCTGACTTTCACAGGAACTCTGTGACATGTCCTCTACCCCCTTCTCAGTAAAAAAGAGAAAATACAAAATGGGGGCTGACCAGATGGCTCAGCACATAAAAGTCCTTGCACACAAGCTGCCAACCTGAGACCAATCCCAGAACCCACAGAAAGATAGACGGAAAGTTGACGGCACAGTATGTCCGCTGATCTACACACACACACACACACACACACACACACACACACACACACAGAGCAATAAATGGAGTTTTTTTTTTAAATATTAGGCTGGAGAGATGGCTCAAGGGTTAAATCTTTGCCTTGCAAGCAAAAGGACCTGAGTTTGGATCCCAGATCACACATTAAAAAAGCCAGAACTTGGAACCCAAGAAGGAGAAGCCTGGAAAACCCCAGAGCAAAGCAATAAAAAGCCAGACAATGCAGGACGATTCCCAATATCACTCTTTAGTCTCCACAGCACATACAACGCGGTCTTCTCTCTCTTTCTCTCTCTCTCTCTCACACACACACACGCACACGCACACACGTGCACGAGCACACACACACACACGCAGACATACTGTATGAAAAACACACTTAGGGCAGGGTCTGCACAGGACACACCTTCCTCCTTGGGAAGAACATGAGGTACTTTCTGCTCACTAGAGTCATGCTACCCTTACAAACGTAGCTAGTGCCAAACTGCCACATAATTTCTAAACTATATCAATTTCTCCACTTCACTGGGAATTGGAACAGAACATGTAGCCTGGACATTTAAAATCCCAGGAGGCCCAGGCCACAAAGCAGTATTCACACCTGCCACAAAGCGTCTGCTTGCACCTACTGGGTGCCAGACATTGCTCAGGAGCTGGTATGTGGACGGGTGAGATGTCTCAGCGGGTAAGACACTTGCTACCCATGTCGATCCCGAGGAGCCCACAGATGGAGGAGAGAAGTGACCTCTGAAAGTTACCAAGTTACCTTCTGACCTCCACCTGGGGTCCATGGCTCACATCTGCCCCCCCCTTAAATAAATTGAAAAAAAAAAGTTATGTGCCAGAGAACAAGACAGATACAGGCCCACCTGGGATCCGTCCTGACGCTGTACAAGCTAGGTGTGGAGTGCACGCCTGCAATTCCAGCAAGCTTGGTGTGGGGTGCACGCCTGCAATTCTAGCACTCAAGTGTACGGGCAGACAGGAGGATTAAGAGTCAAAATCATCTTCAGTTACACAGTAAATTCAAGGCTGGCCTAGGTCACATGGAATTGTTTCTACATAAGCAAATAAACAAACGCCCGCCCACTGACTGGAGGACAGTTATAAGTAAAATAACTGAGAGAGAGAGAAGAGAGAGAGAGGAGAGAGAAGGGAGAGAAGAGAGAGGCGAGAGAGAGGAGAAAGAGTGGAGAAAGAGAGGAGAGAGGAGAGGGAGGAGAGAGGAGAGAGAGGAGAGAGAGAGGGAGGAGAGAGAGGAGAGACAGAGAGGAGAGAGAGAAAGAGAGAGGAGAGAGGAGAGAGAGGAGAGAGAGGAGAAAGAGGAGAGAGAAGGGAGAGAGGAGAGAGAAGGGAGAGAAAGAGAGAGAACAGGATCAGGACATCAGATGGAGGAGGCTGCCGTGACCTTCAGTGGGTGGGTGAGCAAGGGATGTACGTGGTAAGACTCCAGGAAGGTTCACGGCGGTACACCGGGGCTCTCAGTAAATACCTGCATGAACAGGTGGAGCTGATGGTCCCAACCACGTCTATGGATCCCAGGTTCCTGGACTCTAGGGCACTCGCAATTCCTCAAGGAAGGCCGGGAAGGTGCCACGGAGCGGTGGCAGGGCTGTGGGAGGTCCGGCAGGGACACCGTCACTCCCCTGCAGGAGGGCGAGCGAGGCAGGGGAAGCCGGGCCTTTTGGGAAGCAGGAAATCCTTTTTCTTGTTAGTGAAGGCTGGTGCTTCCTGGAAGCCCTCTGCCCTGGGGTACCAGGTCAGCTCTTGTTCAGCACAGGATTCCCCACCGCCACCCAGTTCCTGGCTGGCCTTGATCAGTTCTTGGGGGAAGGAAGGGTCTCCGTCCCCTGATTATGTAGAGGCCGCTGCTCTTGGCGACACAGCTGGGGCCTGAAGGCTGGGGATGACGGACTCACCCCTCTGTCCAGCAGACTCTGGTTACCCAACACTCGGAGACCAGTAGAGTCAGGACAAATGGACCCTTGTGGTACAGAAAGCGGCTTGCTATGCCAGGGACACCGTGTACCTGAGGCTGCCACCGGCCTGTTGCCCTTTCAGGGGGATCTCCCGAGCTGCCCAGGTGTGGAGGGGGCTCAAGACCCTGGCTGGCTGCCCAGAGTGGGGGGCTGGTGCTCAGTACCCTCTTTCCCCCAGAACCTTTCCAGCAGGGAAGTCCCTCCAAACTGGGGTAGGGAGCGGTGGTGCTCTGGAGTTTTAGGGTTCTAGAGACGTGACAGTGCTTTGTCCTGCTTTCCAGCACTTGCCGTCCCCTTGCCGGGCCCTAACTTGGTTTCTCCTTCCTTGATTTCTTCCCAGAAGGCAAGACTCTCTGCTCTGCCTCCACCTACTCACACCTGGGAGCCTGCCCAGGGGACATCAAGGTGCCAGGTGACCTCGTCTGCCTGGCTGGATTTTCCAGGAGCTGATCAAGGCTCTGGGCCCATGATGGGCATGGCTATCAAAGCGTGAACAGACCAGAAAACAGACATGGAGACCGGGGGTTAAGGAGGGGGAGCAGGAACACAGACTCCTCAGGTCGAGGCTTGGGAAGGTGCACCCCTCCCACCCCCCACCCCCTCCGTCACGCGCTCTCCCTCAGGCAGGCACAGCTGGATGGGCCCGCATACAGTGACTGTCCCCTCGCACACGTGGCTCAGCCACTCTTGGGCTCACTGTGTCTGGAGACGCACACCACTGGAACACAAGGGTGTCCAAGGCAGGGATGCTTCCTGGACATACCCAACGCCCCGCGTCTCCCAGAGGCCCAGGAGGCCCAGCCTCCTTCCCACGCCCCTGTCACTTGCATGGGAGGGAGAGTGGCCTGGCTGTGTACCCTCTCAATGCCTGCATTCGACTTCCGTGACCACTGCTGGATGCTGGCAAGGCTGCTGGGAGCGGAGGAAGAGCCCATTCCGTGTGGGGATTTCCTGGCTTTGCGGCTGGCGAGGAAACGCCTCTCAGAATGCCCAAGAATTTCAAGGGTTGTGGGTTTGGGGGCTGAAGAAGCAGTGTTGCCAGCTCCACCCCTCCCTGCTAGACAATGCCTTGGGCTCTCTCCTCCGATGCCCAGCTGCACCCCGTCGAGTGTGCCAGGTGAGCTGCCCCACTCCTGAGCACTTGGATGTGCAGAAGGCCCTGAATTTGAATTTGGGGAGCTGCAGATGCGGGTCCCCATCACACACATACCAAATGGCTCAGAGGATTTATCTGCCTTTTCTGGGTCCATCCGGGGACAAACATTCCCGGTACCTGCGGGAGACCCCTTAGTGTGATCTCAAGTTCCCAAGGTCCCCGGGCAGCATGGAGGCCACAAAGCTTCTCCAACTGACCTCGTCGCCCAATTTGACCTCTAGAGGGCTGCGCTCCTCAGTGAAGACAGACCAAGGACATAAAGATGAAGAAACTCAGGGCTGGGTCACCGCCCCAGCCTGGGCGGGGAAGGGGACAGGAATCCCTTCGGAATGGATGGGGGGCGGGACAGCCCCTAGGGCATCAATGCCCGTGCCTCCCCCACCTTCCCGGCTTGAGGACAACGGGTATGAGATAATTTGGTCTCCTGGAACACAGTCGAGGTTCAGGATGAATTCCCGGAGGTGAGGGTGGGGGGAAGTTCCTCTACGTGTGGCCCCTCATTGGCCTCATTGGCAACAGTGTATATGGGTAAACTTGGATCTCAGGAGGCATCCAGAGAAGAGGGAACCCCCCCTCAACCAGTCCTTGAAACTCCACCAGGATCTAACTCTGGGTTCCAACCCAGAAAGAGGGAAGGAATGAAAAGGCCCTGCCCTCTCACCTAGTCCTGGAGGACGGCGCAGCTACTCTTATAAGTAGGCGTCCACAGGGCAGAATTCTGAGGCCAAGGAGTCGACTCATGCAGAGGGTAGGTTGGCATGGCCAGGCAGGGGTAGGCTGTCATGGCTAGGAAGGGGTGGGCTATCATGCCTATACAGGAGTGGGTTGGCATGGCCAGGCAGGGGTGGGTTGGCATGGCCAGGTTGGAGGGGGTGGAGGCTGCATTCCTACTTCTGTTTCCTCCTGCTGGGCAGGAGTGTCTAGCACGACCTGGGCTAACCTGGGCTATTACCCGGCCCTGCCCCTTAGCCCAGCACTGAGGGCTCTGCAGGAACCCCACTACTATCCCCCGTGTAAACAGGCACATGTGTGCCCAGCACGGAGCAAACAATGCTTCGGGGGGCACCCACCTCCAGAGGTGTGCACATCCCTCTGGTGTCAGAGCAGGTAGGCAGAGCTCAGAGAGAATGAGGGTTAGGGTACCAGGGAGCCCCTCCTGATTCAGGAAGTTAACAGTGTCACACTCGACGCCATTCCCAAGGCCACCACGCCCCCTGTTCCCAGGTCAGAGGTCACCCACTCAGCTCTGCTGCAAGGCTCTTCCTGGTGGTCAGGGTTTTCGGGGTTCCTCACTCACGGCTGGACATCCCTGCCCTCCCCTGTGACCTCAGGCAGCTCCCTGCGGCAAGGGTGGGTCCCCACATGAAGGCAGAGGCCCCCCAGGAGTCCCCACGCGGAGTTTCCTTCCTCACGTGGCCTGGAGCGAGGCTCTCATAGAAGGGTCAGGAAAAGAGGAGACACGGGGGCTCAAGGATTCAGAAGGCGATGCACGCTCTCCTTGGAGCTCATTCCAGGATGCCGGCGGCCAGCCTCGGGCTGGGACTCAAGCCCGGGCATTCTGCCTTGGCCTGAGGCCCTGGGCCGGACGGCTGCGTGGACGTATGAGTGGACAGCCTGGGCCTAGCTCCTCGCATCCCACGCAAGCCATAACACGCAGGGTGACGTTCACATGGAGAACACACAGGCGGAGGGGTAGACGGGCCTCAGAGGCAGACACCCAGGCCAGTGAGAAAGGACATGCTGGGGTCGCCCACAGGCCCAGAATCGCCGTCCCCTGGGCCAGGGGCTCTACGCCTTGCCACGGTGAATGTGCCACCTTGAGCCCGGGTGCAGGGGCCTGGAGCTACAGGTGTGTGAGCCGCTGGTGAAGCACCATGCCCCAGGCTCCGACTGGCACAGGCTGAGCCGCTGTGCCTTGGAGTTTTCTGAGATCCTGACACTGTGGAACTGTCACTCAAGTATCAGGAAACGGCCTCCGCTGCTAGGGGATTGCAGGCCAGGTGGTAGGACTTCCCTCAGGAAGGATCCAGGGGCCGAAGAAGGCTGAATGGTCCCGCGTCAGGGATGGGGGTGGATTAACCCCAAGAAGTTTCCAGGGAAACTCAGAACCAAGGGCCACGCTCAGGCCGTCAGAAAGCCGTTAGCCGGGAGCCCTTCTGCAGGTAAGCATTCTGGGGGATTGTGGTTGCCAAGCAACCGCTCTAAGTTGCCATGGGAACTCTTCCATCTGGGGGGAGGCTTGTCACTTTTAGGGAGTGCCTCACTCCTTCCTCTCTACCTCCCCAGCCTGGCTTAGCGGCCTTGGCTGGGAGGAGGGGGACAGAGAGTCCACACACTCACCCCCACCCCAACGAGGTCACTCAGCCCTGATGCCAAGAAAACACTCTAAGACAGTTTTTCTTTCCCTGAGACACACGTAAGGCAGGCCGTGAACCCACAGCTCTGCCGTCTCAGCCAGGTCCACAGGTATGGGCCACTGTGCCCCCCCTACCAGGAGAGGATCTGAGGCCCAAGAACCCTGGGAAAACACAGAGAGCCAGTGGAAGCCTTCATTAGCCTCGGAGGGCGAGGCCTGTTTACGTCTCCCAAGCCCCCTCCCTGCTAACCACCACCCTGGGCGCCCTCCCCACCCGCCCCTGCCGGTCCTGACCGTGCAAGGCCACTGTAATTGGAAGGAACTCAATCCTTGCCCGGCCCCTCCCTGCTTATCTGCAAACAAGAGCTGCCACTACCACGCTGGCCCCCACGGGCCTGTGCGCCCACCCAGAGGCACCGTCTCCAAGTGCTGAGTGGATGCCCACGGGAGAGGGGCTCCGTGGCCCAGCGAGAGCACGGCTTCTCGCCGGCTTTCCTTGGCATAGGACCCTCACGCAGCAGACCCTCTGAAGGCAGAGCGGCAGCTGAGCCCCGGGCTGGGTCCCCTGCTCACCTCTCCTTCCTCGGACCCACTTCTGCCCCACACTCCTGATTCCACGTTTCTCTTCGTACCCGGGCCCATAATTGGTGGGGCGCTCCCACAGGCCACGGGACGCCCCATAAAGACATGGGGTTCCCACAGGTTACGTGCAGAGAGTTCTCTATCAACTCCTCTGTGCAACCCAGTGAACCACAGTCAAGGGAGAGCAGCCCCAGAGAATCCCCCAATAGCTCAGGGCTGACAGGCTTAGTCACAGGGACCAGGGAAACTCAGAACCAAGGGCCAGGCGCAGGCAGTCAGAAAGCCGTTAGCCGGGAGCCCTTAGAGCAGCGGCCTCCATGCCGAGGTACTTGGCCCATCTCCCAGATGACCATGGGGTCCAGCCTAGGACTTGTTCCACTGTCTAGTCCACCTTGCACACACACCGCGGGCACTGTGCAGGCCCACACTGTGAGGGACTGTGGGACGCAGGGCGAGCTGGCAGTCACACTTTCTCTGGGACAGAGCAATCTCTGGGGACACGGTTGCTTCCAGCCACACCCCTCGGCTGTTTTCTGTGGACTTCAAGACCTAGGCCCCATGGCCGGCAGGCACAACAGACTGGAAGCTCTAGTTGTAATCTACATGCAGGGCCTCTAGAAAGGCCTAGAAGAGTCAGGCCAGGCTTGTTCCACAGGTAAGAAACCAAACGCCTGGCCCCAGGGTGTATATGAGGTTTGGTCCCAGCCAGCCTCCCCGCGCTGATCAGCACCACCCTGCGACCCTGTCTGGTCAGATTTCCTTTCCTGTGTGTCACCGAGACATGACTCAGGACTGTTTATAGTTTACCATCATCTCTAGGTAATCAGGTGAGACCTTTGCCTGGAGTAGCCAAACGCAGCCCTGGGCTTCCACGCCAGAGGTCACTATACCACCTGTTGGTGCCGCTGAGGCCAGAGTCGTCACTGAGGTCGGGGCGCACGCACACCCCACACCCCTATGTGCTTGGCTAATCTTCACCAACGTTCGGCCTTCCCCACATCCCCATCACAGGTATCTCCCCAAATACTCATGATTGAGAAGTTACTTGGAAATGGGATCTTTGTAGATATAATTAACACGCAATCCTGCAGGATGGGTGGGCCCAGACCTAATAACTGGTGTTCCTATAATAACAGGGGACCTGGACGGACACACGGACCTCCGTGAAGGCAGAAGCTTGGAGTGACGTATCACACAACTCTGAAGTTAAGGATTACCAGCAGAAAGGGTGGTCTCCTGGCAACTCGGGAGCAGGCCTGGCCCCAGTGGATTCCTTAATTTCAGGCTTCCAGCCTAGAACCGTGAGATCCGATTTCTGTTGGGCTGGATCACATATGGCACCCCATGACGTCAGTCAGAGGACAGTAATACAATAGCAGGGAAGCCCGACTGTCACCTTCACCACCAACATCTTGCCTGCTCCTCACAGACCCACCTGCCTGCAGGACTCATCTTCCAGCATGTTTTATCTCCGCTGGCCTACCCCGTCCCCCATACCTTCCTGCAAGCCATCCTTCCCGCCTCCTCTGTTGCAGCCTGGGCGCAGGAGGTGTGCTATGGCATGGGCAGAACGCTGCTTCGCCAGTTCCAGATACTCGTGAACATGGGGCCCAGCTGTGAGGAGGAGGAAGGATGGTGGCAGGCGAGGGGCAGGTGCAGCGCAGGGGCTTCAGGCGCTTTCACAGCCAACGGCTGGTCTGCATAGCTGGGGCTAAGGTGGCTGGTTATCCACTTTCCTCCTGCCGCCTGTCCCGTGGCTCTAGGCCAGCCAGCCACCATGCCTAACAGTGGACACTCTGCGGTCTACTTGAGTGGGACAGCACGTGCCCGACAGACGGTGGATGTCACCTTGGCTAAAGCATAAGTCAGACTCAAGTCTTTAGTTAGCCTGTGACTGGGCAGCCCCTCTCCACACATACCTTCCCTGCAATGCTTATCAGCGACCCCCCCCACTCATGTGGACTGGATTTAGTAAGTGGCTTCCAAACTACGGAACACACAAAAGTGATACAAAGTCAATTGCAGGATTTGAAAAAAAGCAGCGATTTGCTGAGATGGTTTTAGCAGGTAAGGTGCCTGCTCCAAACCTAGAGACCTGAGTTCGATTTATGGAAACCCATACACAGTAGAGGAGAAAACTGACCTCCAAAAGTTGTCCTCTGGCCTCCGCCCAGTCTCTCTCCCTCTGTTTCTCTCTCTCTCTCTTTCTCTCAAATAAACTGATTTATTTTGACTGATATTATTAAAAATCAAAACAACAAAAACGATTTTGTCATGGTGGCTTCCTCCAGCTTGACTGGTGCTCTGAGGTGGATCTTCCCCACTGAGCCTCAAGGAGGCCAAGGCCCCAAAGCGACATCATCCATGTCTCTGGCTGCCAGCTGAGAGTTAGCGAGGCGGTCACATTGGGCAGGGCTCACACGGTCATTGTCAGAACCACACCCAGGAGCAAGGCAGCTGACTGAAACAGCACGATACGCAGTGGACAGAAGAAAGGATGTTGGAGCGCCTCCACTCCCTCACACTGAGGATGGGCGCCCTAGTGGTGACCCCAGGACCACAGGAGTGGAACAGCAGACAAGATGACCCTTGCTCCACTGAGCACAGGACCACTGCTGTCCCCCGGTGGCCAGTACTGGAACTGCAGGCCCAGGCAAGAAAACAAAACACACACCTTTGTTTGGATGTTGTCAAGGTAGCAGTTCTCCCAGGCCCCAACCGGCAAAAGAACAGGACCTGTAGGTTTCGGGTGTGATGAGAAAGACCTCACTTTCTCTCTCTCTCCCTCTGCTGGCTCTGCTGGGGACCAGCTCACCCAAGAGGCCTCCTGTTCCAGTCAGCGGCAATGACCCTGGCCCCACTTCCGGACCAGAACCCCATATTCCAATAGAGGGTGGTCTTGTCCCTGGACTCTGCAAAAATGGCCTGGGGCTCTGCCACCCTCTGTATGACCCAGAATTCTTCGTGTCAGGGACCCTTGGGTTGTTCTCCGCTGGAATCCACCAGAGAGGAAAACGCATTTCTCCCAGAACCCTGAGAAGACTGTCAGTCCCTAGTGTCCAATCAAGGCCAACCAGCCAGTGGGACTCTCCGGGTCACAAAAAACCAACACCCCAGTTTTCAGGGGACACTGAAGTGTTCCCATCCGGCAGTCCTCTCCAGTTCATAGCCAAGCGGTGACCACAGGACCCCGGTCTTGCCCTCTCCAACATGCTCTGGGATGGTCCCAGCAGGCTGACCCAGGAGTCTCCTCCATATCATGGGCCGCCCCAATGTTGCTAGGAGACTGGACGCCTCCGCCCCACAACCGAGCTGCCTCCAACCTCTATCTTGGTTCCCATCACCTCTCCCTTGTCCCTCCCTCCTCTGATACCCAAGAGGGCTGTGGAAGCGTGCGTGGGTGAAGAAGGCTGTGCACTCGCTCCCGGGCGGGTTGGAGACCCGCAGAAAAGGGTTCTACACGCAGAGGGTGGCCAGCGCTCCCCGGATCTCGGGGACTGCATTTCCAAAGCAAACCCCCCAGCGAGGACTGAGTCTTGACCCGGAGGCCGGAAGCCTCCTTTCCCCTCTGGACACCTGGCACGCGCCAACCTTCCCTGCCTCCTTCCAGACCTCAGTTTCCCGACTGTTCGAGCACGGGTCGGACGCGGAACTGCGTAAGCGCGCGCTCTGCGTGGACGCCACGCCGGCTCCCTCCCGCGGGTGCCGTGGGCCTCCCCGCGGCCCGCGGGGCCCGCCGCCGGCTCACCTGGCAATCTACCATCATCCTCAGCCTCGGCAGCTCATCGCCGGCCCCAGGGCGGGGCCCGGGGCTCGCAGAGGCCGCTCGCCTCGGCCCGCGCGCGGCGCAGCGGGGCTCATGGCGCGGCCTCCAGTCCCCGCCGGGCCCGGGGCTCCGCGGCCGTCGCCGCCGCCCGGGTTGCCGCTCCCGCCGCTCCCATTGTCTGCGCTGCCCGCGCTGCCCGCCGCTGGGGCCCCCGCCGCTCGGTTCCGCCCGGGCTCCCCCGAGCGCTGGCCGGGTGGGCGGGGACAGCGCGGCCCCGCCCCGGCCCCGCCCAGCCCGCCCGCAGGTGCGAGGGGCGGGCCCCGGTGCGCGAGCTCGGGGACGCGCCGGCCTCGCTCGTCTGGGCCGACCGAGCGCCGCGCGCCTCCGGCCTCGCGGGTCCACGGCCGGGCGCGCACACGTGACCCCGCCTCGCCGCGCGCACGCGCCGCGCGCTGAGCGCGGGGCTTGGCGGGGCTCATGCTTCCCTCTGCACAGTCGCCCCCTCCCCGCTAGGACCTGCGGCCACCGTCACCGATGCTAAATGGGGACCGCTGGGGCTCCATCCTAGAGCCTGGAGAAAAGGGAACTCAGCGAATTATACACCCTGACACCCGCGAACGCCACCACCTGCTCGCTGGCTCCGCGGATGCCTGGCGGCAGCGGACGCTTATGTACCCGGGGAAGGTCAGGCTTCTCCCATCCCTTGTGGCCACCAAGCCCAGCCTGTCCCTGGATGCTGTGAGGGAGCCTGAGAGGCTGCTACACCTGGGGCTGAGCAGGTGTTGGGGCGGACAGGAGTCAGTTATCAAGGAACCCCTGGGCGATCAAGGATTAAACCTCATTTTATGATGGGCAGCAGCACCACAGCCAGTCAGCGCTAGGGACCACACCCAGGTGTGCCTGGGGACTTAGAAGTGTCTCTCATTCCTTTGTCCAGTGCTGGGGTCTCTCCACTCCTGTCCCTGCCCTTCGGACACTCTCCATCTCCCTTTGTTCCCCTAGCACACCCTTTCAGGGACAGTGTTGCTCTGTTGTCAGTGAGCTTGCTGGCTCAGGGTTGTGGTAAGGCGAAGCTGTGGATTTGAACGCAGGTCAGGGGGCTCTGTGGCTGTGCTCTGCACAGGAGCTGAGTGGAGTAATGGAGGAAGACATCCGTTTAGGGTATCTGGCTGTTCGGCAAGCAGCTAGGGGTCACTGCAGGCTGGAGGTCAGGCACCTCGGCCAGGTGGTCTTCTCAGAGCCTTGGCATTCCAGAGAGGAGGGCTGGAGCGGCCACATAGGCAGTGTCCACACCCCTCAGCCCTTCTCGTGCCCTTCTATGTGTCCTTGCTGCACCAGCTGAGCGTCCTCCACAGTGGAGCCTGCAGCCTGGAGACTCAGGACTGGTGACATGTTAAAGTGGCTGTTGTAGATCAGGTGCCCTGTGGTCTCCTGCCAGCATCCCTGTGTTGGGGTTCTGGGAGGCGGAGTGACCTGCCCAGTGTCTCAAGGTGAACCCCTAGGCCAGCGTTCTTCCAGCTGCCTCCCATTCAGTCATGGCGCAATTTCTGGATGTTAGATACTGGGGATAACTCACCTGCCCCCTTGCTCATTGCCTGGGGAGCAGGTGACGCACCGGCTATGGGGTGGGAGAGGGAAAGCAAAGGAGACTGGCTTCCAGCAGGATGTGCTGACTGGATCCCCAGGGGACTGTGGTCCCTCCAGCTAGGCGCAGGCTTCGGGGCTCCACTTAGCCTGTGTGCAGCAACTGGACTTGTTCTGCTCTGAAAATCTCGAGGACCAGGCTTCAGAGACCCCCCCATTCCAGCTGTTCCAAGGCAGGATGCCCATGCCACAAAGGCTAGCATTCATCCCCTCCCCTCTGCCAGGGAAGTACCAGGGACTCTCCCTGGCTTCTCCAGCCCAGGCTGGTCAGCCTGACCCCTCTTGTGACATACTCCTGGGCAGGTCAACCACAGGCTGCAGGAAGAATAGGCTTATTTAACCTTCGACTTTGCTAGATGGGCCAGGTTGGGGGTAGGGAGTACCAGGATGACTTCACGGTGGATACCAGGCCCCAAACCTTCAACCCACGCCCCATCCCATCTCTGCCTGGCCGGGCAGATGGAAACTCCATGAGCCTCTGGATCCCAACTGGATCGACCACTCTGCCATGCCCACCGAACCTGGCCTATTCATTTCTCTGGAACCCCACACTTACCATAGCCTCCTGTAGCCAGAGACTATGGGTAGTACAGGAGGGCAAATGGCAGGCCTCTTAAATGTCTAGGGACTAAGCGCTCTCTAGGGCCATGAGGCTGTCCAGCTGATGGGCCCTGCTGCCCTCTGCCCAGCAAAGCATGGACGCATCTGTCCACAGGCCACTCAGAGAACCTAGAATACTTGTCACAGCAGCCAGCTTTACCTCAACTTTCCGGAATAACTAACATATTTCCCTTGGTGGGCTGCTTGAAATCTAGCCAGCCCGTGTCCCCCAGAGCTGTCCAACTGACAGAACAGTCAGCTATGCCTAGCACACAGCATCTTTATTGGAAAGGAGTCAGCTAGTCCCTGAGTGTGGCTCACTGTGGAGTCCTGAGTAAAGAGCTGGCTGCAAGTGTTGGGGAGACATCACAGTACCTAGAATCCAGGCAGCTGAGAGGCAGGATCCCAATGTCTCCCCCGAGGTGTTGGGGTCCAAATCAAGGCAGCTTGCAGGGTTGGGGCTGCAGCTCCGCATGTGCAAGGTCCTGGGTTCAGCACACAACAAATGGGGGATGGGGTGGGACTTCAGGCACTTTGAACAGGGCTGGGGGCTCCCCTCCTGGGTGGGCACGGTGAGGCCTGCCAGACCCTGTTTTTAGTCTCTGGTCTCCCTCCTCCTGTCCAGCCACCCTTGTGCTTAATCGCTGGGGGTGCACACCCCTTTACAGTTTATAGCTCTACACCCACTTTGGGGCTGGATTCTCCTACCAGCTGGGCAGGCAGCTTGGGGCTTCAGACCCCTGTCGTGGAGGCTGCACGGTCAGCTCCGCAGCCAGTTGGTTTCCTTGTTCAGGGTAGAAAATCGGATCAGCTTCAGGCTGGGTGGCTGGCGCTTCCTGTCATCCCAGATGTACTCTGGGGACAGTACCTTGGTTGGTTTGTGCCAGATGAAGCGGCGGTTTAGGTGACTTTCTTCCTGCCAGGTCGCCATGATGCCATTGGCTTTGTCTGCCAGGATGGCCATGTGGCAGCCCCTGGCAAACTCATACACTTTGGCCACTCGCCCCCCGAAGACTGCCCCACCATAATAGAAGTCTCCCTCATCGTCTGCTACAAAGGCAGCGGAGAGTCGTCTGCGCTCATAGGGGAATTGCTGGCGGGGTTCAGCGAAGTAGCCGGGGTGAATGGCAGCCACTAGATCCCCCAAGGTCTCCGGACCCCATGGATTGTGGAACACCATGTCGATATCGAGGCAGAAGAGGTAGTCTACCTCTCGGTGCGCCCCCTTGACAATGTGCTGGCTGATGGTCTCCATCCGGCGCATGGAGATCTCCTCCCAGCGGGAGTGACCTTGGATAGGGATGATGCTGAGGAGCCGCCCCGGTCCCAGAGGGACAGAGGGAATGGCCGCAGGGTCATCTGTGAAGAGGTAGTAATGCACTTGGTAGCCGCTCATGAAGAACTCCTCGGCTGACTTCAGGAAGGTGCGGACGAAGATGACGTACCTGGTGATGACAGCTGTCAGTCACGCCACCCCAGTCACTGCCAGAGTCCCTGCTTCGCACGAGGCGTACACCCTGGCTCTCCACCTCACTCAGGTCTGACCCACAATCCTAGTAAAAGTTAAATACCCCTGATCTTTAGGCTCTGGATTAGAGGTGCGTAATTGGAAAAGTCTATACACGTTTCCAAGAACCATGGTGTGAAACACTTCTGGACCTGGGCGTTTTGAATCATGTACCATGTGAAAACGTTTCCAGAATGATCCTTAAGGGTATATGTGTATGTGCGTGCACATGTGTATGTGTGCATATCTGTGGGTGGGTGTGCACGTATATGTATGAGCATCTGTGTGTGTGTGTGTGTGTGTGTGTGTGTGTGAGTGTGAGTGTGTGTGTGTGATCAGAGGCCAAGAGGTTGTCAGGCAGCTTCCACAATCCTTCTCCACTTTAACTTTTTGAGATAAACCTGGACCTCCCTGAGTTGGCTGGTGGGTCCCCACTCCTCCCGTCTCTGCCTTCAGTGCTGGGACGACAGACGCGTGTTGTCACGCCTGACTTGCTCATGTGGGGCTGAGCAGGGTCAGCTGGGTGCTCAGGACCTCCTGTTCACACAGAAGCACCCTCGGACCAAGCCGTCCCCCCAGCACTCTACGTGCCTCTTGCATCTGTAAACGGCAGCACTGCTGAGGACGCTGAGAGCACGCGTCCTCTGCTGCTTCACTGTACACAGCGATGAGGATCAGGGAAGAAAGCAGCTGACAGGCAGCGAGATGGTTCTGTGGTGCAGAGCCTGCTCCCAAGCCTGACGACCTGAGTTCAGTCCCTGGAGACATCCCCTGATCCCAAGTAAATAAAGTGAAATGGCTGAGAAACCGTTAGGGGGCTGAATCCAGGGACGGCATATGTTAGACGCTGGGCCCTGGAACAGAGAGGATGATGCAGCTCAACCCCAGGACAAAGGGTCACCTGACCCTGTGGCCCACTGTCACCTGGCTAGTGCTTGAGGCTCTGAGGCCCCTTCCTAGTCCTAGGTAGACCTAAAGGAAAGGCCAGGTGGGGACAGGAAATGAGGAGAACCTAGTGGAGAGGTCGAGAGAGACCTAGCCACAGCTCTGCCACAGCTCCTAGCCACAGCTCTGCTTTCCTCCCCTACAGCAGGAGCAGCCCCCCGACACACACACTGGGCAGCATCGGGCGGGGACCCCTGTGCAGGGCCAGTCTCTTCCACGGATTGTACGCCCAGGTGGCTCAAGGAGACAGGCCTGCCCTTGCCCAGCCCACTACTCACTTCCCCACGGCGAACACAGTGACCCCGATAGTCAAGTTCAGCGGCCGGTAGATGCTCTGCAGCAGTTCTGGGTCGAAGGTTCCCTCGGAGACAATGGGTGCCAGCCACGGCGTGAGGGTCAGCAGGTCAGTGGGCCTGGCAGCAGGGGGGCCCAGGGTGCTGAGCGCCTCCCTGGGCAGTGGCCCTGGCCCCGCTGTTCACCCTCTGTGACCCAGGCACCCTGTTGCCACCACTGGGCCTCGGTTTCCCTGGATGAAGGCAGATACCTACTGGCAGGGCTGGGGAGGGGGTCCTAGAAAGTTGATACAGACATTCGGGGTCTCTAGGGGTCTGACAGTTCCTGTGCAGGTCGGGACTTGGCAGTGAGGCAACGGCCCACGCCGAAAGTAACGAGCGCCAATTATCACGATGCCTTTCCATCTACTTCAGCCTCGGGAGTCGCAAACGTGATCTAGGCAGTTGGCTGGCCTGCCTGCCCAAGGTCATCAGCTGGTCACCGCTGGCACAGGGTCCAAGGCACCTCACTACCTCATAAACACAGCAAGCCTCTATCTATGGCCTCCTCCCGCCCGTGCAGGTCTCTCTCTCTCTCTCTCCCTCCTACCTCTGTTCCAGCAGCTTGGGCTGAGGGTACTGCGACCTGAAACCAAGAAGGGCCTGTGTGAGGGAGGCAGCCCCCGCACCCGGAGCCACAGAGGGGGAACTGTCAGTCTTCTGACTTACGGCGCTAGCGGCGGGAACGGCTTGTCCTCCCTGAACTGCAGCTTCAAGTTGCTGGTGGAAGATGAAAGAAAGAGCTGTTTTTGCCAGACAAGAAAAGGGGGGTCCGGCAGATCCCCTCTAGCCCTCCCTGTCGCTCTGTCCACTCTCCAGAAGAGGTCTGGGAGTCCATCACTGACCTAACCCAGCGCCATTCAGCCTCAAAGCTGAGACTTTTCAACCCCAGGACTGGACGGACCCCGTGGGATCCTGGGTGAGCTGGCTGACCCTAGCCCAGTGGCAACAGCCATATGCATGTGTTGTCTTGGCTTAAGTTTCCCAAACTCTGTGAAACACACTTTGGAGGCAATGAATAACACTGGCTATCAATTCAATTCATATAGTGATTATTCCAGGCAACTGGGGTATCGATACCTTTAGCTGAAAGGCCTTTGGAGAGAATGGAGGAGCCTCCCAAGGAAAAAGCAATCTGAACCAGGCACAGTGGTAACACACCCCAGTACTTGGGAGGTGAAGGTGGGAGGATGGGAAGGTCAAAGCAAGCATGCACCCTGCTCAAGGTGCACACAGGGCTAAAGACTCTGTCTCGAAAACAGAAGATCCTCAAAGTTTGGATGCCAAGTGCCATGTGAAAATTGATGGGTAGAAACAGCAGTGGCCTGCACTTTCTGCCCTGGTGGGTGGAGCCTGAGAAATCCCAGAGCAAAGCAAGAAGGAGGTAGAAGCAATCCAGGATGATTCTCAAAGTCACTCTTGGTCCTCCACAGGGACATACAGCGCCCTCTCTACACACACACACTCATAAGATAAATATTTCTTTAAAAGGTGAAGAACAGTTGAGGAAGGTACCTGATGGCATCCTCTGGCCTGCACATGTGCCCACTCAGGTGAGCATAGCTGCAGGCACGTGCACACATACATGCACACATACATGCACACATACATGTACACACATACAGAAAAAAAAACAAAAAAGGGAAAGAAGGGAGGAAGTAATGAAGAAAGGAAAGGACGAAGACAGGAAGGAAGGAGTCTGCCTGTATCCTGCACAGCCAGCTGGCTCTAGCCTGCCCTGTGGGTTTCGGGTAAGCATGGGCACACCCTGTGATCACAGAAACTAATCTCCCCTCATTCTCTCTGTCCACCTGTCTGTCACTGCTTCTGCTTCTAGAGGAACCCTGACAGAGACGCCCACTGTTCTTCACTTGTAAAATAGGGAAGCATCCTTAACCTTGGAGTGACCATGGGCAGTTTGGGGGTGGGGGTGCCACTAAGGTGATCCAGGCAGCAAAATGGCTCAAGACACCCGAGGTGGACTGTCCAGAGGACTGAGTACTTGGTGCCACTTCTGCCACTCCTGTGACTCAAGACACAGACAGCACGAAGACCCCAGCTCACTTACTTGCTTTCGTCTGTAATTGTGTGTGTGTGTGTGTGTAAATGTGCATGCATGCATTGTGCAGCTGTGTGCATGCATGTGTGTACATGTGTGTGCCTGCATGTGCATAGGTGCATGCATGTGTGTGTATGTACAGGTACATGCATATGTGGAGATCAAAGGACAGCCTCAGGCATTGTTTAAATAGAGGTGAGACAGGAAGACTCATCTCACTTTTAAAAAAAAATTTAAACTTTAATATATGTGTCTGAGAGAGAGAGAGAGAGAGAGAGAGAGAGAGAGAGAGAGCACTGTGTGTACCTGTGGAGGACTAAGGCTGACTTCGAGACTCAACCTGGATTGCTTCTACCTCTTTTTTGTTTGGCTCTGGGATTTCCCAGGCTCCACCCATCAGGACTGGAGGTTCAGAAGTACAGGTGTAAGTGCTGAGGTTCAGGCTGCCAGTTTCCACCTGACATTTTTTTTATGTGGAACCTGGGATCTGAACTCAGGACCTTCTGCTTGAGAGGCAGAGTTTTAATCCCTGAGCCATTTCACCTTTGCTTGAGACGAGGTCTCTCACTGGCCCGGAACTCACTTAGCAGACTAGGCTCGGTGGCCAGCAAGCACCCGGGACCCGCCTGTCTCCACCTCCCCAGAGCTGGGAGCAGAAACAGGTGCACGCCATGCATCAGCTTCTTCACATGAGAGTGAACTCAGGCCTCGTGCTTGTAAGCAAGCGCTCTGCCAACTGGGCCGGTGCCCCGCTGGGCTGGCGCCCCAGTGTTATTTCAACCATTGCAAACACACGGTTCAGCGGCCTCACTGCACAACTATCACAGCTGTCAGTGTCCGGAGCATTTTCTTTGTTATCTCAGACGTGTGGACCATTAAACAGTAGTTCCCTGCAGCCTGTCCTCTTGAGGCCTGGGCGCCATCTCGCTTCTGCTTCTGTGAGCTGGCATGTCCACATGAATCGCACATAGCTATCCCTCTGTGACGTCTCTGTGCCTAAACTGACAATTTTTCAAACTTGACTTGTCTGATTGAATTCGTGTCCTGTTTCCTACAAACTAGGTCCCTGCTGAGAACGTGACGGTGCTCTGAATTGAGAGGCAGAAATTTCTGTGCAGCCAACAGTGAGTGAGCTCCTGTCTCCACAGGTCCAGACACGCTCCAGAGACCAGGAACAGAAATACTAGGGCTGGGAGTGTGACTCAGAGGTAGAAAACCTTTCTAGCATGGAGGACACACACACATGCATGCACACACAGACACATGAACACATGCACACACAGACACATATGCACACAGAGACATGCACATGCATGGACATACGCAGAGACACATGCACACATGCATGCATGCACAGACACATATGTGCATGAACACACACAGGCACACACATACATACAGATATACATGCACAAACACAGACATGCACACACACACATGCAGGCATGCACACACAGACACATGCATGAACATACATATAGGCACACATACACACAGGTGCACAACGACACACACGTGCATGAACACACACACACAGGCATGTGTGCACACATGTGCACATGCACAAGCATAGAGATGTGGACACACAACTGCACACATACATGCCAACATGTATTTGCACACAGATGTGCTTGCAGACATGCACACGTGTATACATGCACAGATGCACACACACATGTGCACACACATACACGCAGAGAACACATTTCTAAACACTTAAAGTAATGACATGAAAAGTGAAGTGAGCCACATCTGTAACCTCAGCACTTGGGAGATAGAAACAGGAGTATCAGGAATGCAGAGTAACCTTCAGCTGCATGTTGAGTTCAAGGCCAGCACAGGATACACAACAGGACCAGGGGGATACACACAAATGGGAGAAGAGAAATGTATCCCATGTATCTGACCAAGGGTGACAATCAAAAGCCCACAGAAGGGGCTGGAGAGATGGTTTAGGGGCTAAAGCTTTGGCCTTGCAAGCAAAATCACCTGGGTTCAGATCCCAGATCCCATATGAAAATGTAAGGTGGATGTGGTGGTGACCAAACTTCCAGCCTTGGAAAGCAGAGCCTGGAAAACCCCCAAACAAAACAATAAGGACGTAGAGCAGGGGCTGGAGAGGTGGTAGAGCAGGGGCTGAATAGGTGGCTCAGGGGTTAAGCCTCTGCCTTGCAGGCGGAAGGTCCTGAGTTCAGATCCTAGACCCCACGTATAGACGCCGGGTGGAAGCAGGGGGGGGAAAGGAGAGATGGCTTATATTTCTGATCCTGGTATCCGGGGCAGAGTAAACAAGGAGGAGGTGGAGGTGTCCATGGTGGTTGCCGAATTCGTCCGTGGTTCTACACACACACACATACACACACGCACACACTTGAAAAAAAGAAAAAAATTTTTATTATTTATTCAATTGTGCACATGTATGTGTGTGTGTGTGCGTGTATGTGTGTGTGTGCGTGTATGCGTGGATGTGTGTGTAGAACCACGGATGAATTCAGCAACCACCATGGACCGCCTCCTCCTTGTTTACTCTGCCCCGGGATTCACAGGCTCCGCCCTACCAGGACTGGAAACGAAGGCTGCCCCCACTTCCGCCGGCGTCTATACGTGGGGTCTAGGATCCGAACTCAGGACCCTCCATCTACAAGGCAGAGGCTTAATCCCTGAGCCACCTCTCCAGCCCAAAAAAAGAAAAAAAATTTTAAAAAAAGAAGAAAAAAAAGAAGGTAGAGCAAACCAGGATGATTCTAATGTCACCGTTGCCCTCCACAGGCACACACACTCAAGTGCTGCCTTCTACACACACCCACACAAGCGAAACAACCAAAGAACAACAAAAACCCAGAAAGGGTCAGCAAGATAGCTCAACAGATACAATCACCTGTGTATGAACTTGGTGAGTGGAGTTGTGACATCCAGAGCCCATGCAAAGTGCTGGGCGTCGTGGCCTAACCGCAATTCCAATCCCAGGAGGCAGACCTGGGAATCCCCACAGCAAGCTGGCTGGCCAGCCCAGCCCTATAAGAGAGCTCTGGGTTTAGAGACCCTGTCTTAAAAAGAGTAAGTGAAAGAACAATCGAGGAAGATTCCCGACATCGCCCTTGAACCTCCATATACACACACTTGTGCATCCACTTACATGCAAAGCACATATGCATGCGCCTCGTATACACATACACATGAAAATGGAAAGAAAAGAAGGTGGGGGGGAGAAAGTTGGTTCAGGGAGACCACGTGCAAATGCAGAACCACCAGCTGGATCACAGCTCTTCCCAACAGCAAGCGAACATCTTACTCTTAGACTCACATACTGTGCAGAACCTTCGAGCAAGGGCAGGTGAGGCATCTGCTTGCACACCTGATGGCCTGAGCTCGATTCCCTAAAAGCCCATAGAGTAAAGAACTGATTCCTGAAAGTTGCCCTCTGACCCCCACCTGTGCATGAACCTCAACACGCATGTATCTGCTTTTTGCTCTCATCCTTATCAAATAAATGATTGAAATACTTAACAAAACAAGGTGGAGCCCATCGTGACAGTGCACCCAATAGGAAATATCTAAAAGGCAGATATTCCAATTTCCACCTCTTCACACACACATGCACACAGGTGTATACACATACACAATTTTTTAAGAAATTAAAAAAAGACTGAATGTCTATTTCATGTCAACAGTGGCCATGAGTTACCCAAACTACAAGATAAAGACCACAAACTCTAAAACTCTGTCTTTCCAAATGTGGCCAGCCCACAGAAGCCCCCAATTCATCCTGCACCATACTTACAAGAACTCTGGGCAGGGGAGGTAATAGGGTATGTAGGAAACCATCAGCCAGTTATTGATGTACCACCTGGTAAGGAAAAAACACCTGTTAACTCCTCTTGGCCCTGGAGGCTGACACCCAGTTCATGCCGGAAGAAGCCCTGACACGCTAGAGTCTGCTGACCTCATGGCATAAAGCCAGCGCCTGGCACGGGGCCTGGCATATAGGTGTCTATTCACCCACAAGGTCCTCTGCTCTTGGGGAGGGCATATCCTCTATGCCAGGCTCCACACACAAGCAGCAGGGTCAGCGGCGGCTCCAAGAGCCTCCCAGAAGGGATCCGAGTGAATGTAGAGGTGTAAACAGGTGTAAAAGACCAGGAGACCAGTACCAGGCAAAATTCAGGAGCCCAAACCAGTTAGCCTGGCGGATTCTGGAGAATACTGAATCAGGAGGGGTTGATGGGACCCAGAGAACTGTAAGGATGAAGATTCAGGGGTGACATGCAGAGGGAGGGAAGGGTGCTGGGGTGGTCACCAAGTGGGGAAGGAGGCATTTTAAAGAACGACTCACCACAAGGCCCAGAGGCTGACGCTGGTCAGCAAGCACAAGGCCAGGCCCAGGGCCATTCTCCTGAGGGACATGGTCAGGGGTACAAGGGTCTGTGCACCTTCTGAGACGCTCAAGGAACCTGGCCAAGCAGGCGGTGCCTCCCAGTGCTCAGGCTCTAGCTTGATAATCTGAGGTCCCAGCAGCCCCTGCGAAGAATGCTGTTACTCCACACAACAGGTCAGACAAGGACTAGGGCAGGTCTTACCCCTCCCCCCCCAGCTGATCTCAGGTTATCGGGAGTGGTTTAGTGTGCAGGTGCAGCCCCGGGCTCTCCCTTAGGACACAAGAGAGGGCCAATCCCTCCTGGTCGTGGCCCCTGCCTAGGCGCCAGTTTCCCCCTAGTCCTGCCACTAGCCACAGCGACTACTTACCGACAGGTTGAGACCGCCTTTAGCAACCTGGCAAGGATTCTTGGGTTTCCTAAAGCAATTTTTGGCGATCAAGACAGACACCAAACTCTTCCGGCACAATGGGGACACGTCCAGCTCCCCCTGGACACCTAGAGAGGTTATCAGGATCTTGTGGCTTGGGGCAGCAACTGGACACTCTAAGAGGCGGGGGCCTGGGTTCTCCCGGAGACCACCAGAAGCCACTCAGCTTTCACTGGCAGAGAGGCGGTGGGCAGAAGGAAAGGGAGAGGGGTACTCGCTGACCCGCAGGGCCCTGGCCACAACAAGCGAGCGCGGCGAACCCGAGGATCTGATCCCAGGGCTCAGGACTCCCCCCTCCTTGTCTCTCTCGGGGCCCCACCCGGCCTACGGCTCCCAGCGTCCTTCAAAGCCCCGCTGTCCACTTCCCGCTTCGCTAGTTCGCCGAACTCCTGGCCGGACCTCAGCAACTCCGTACCCGCGAAGCCCACGTCCAAGGTCAGACAAGGAGTAGGGGCCCGCGGGGCCCGCGTGAGATCGACCCCGGGAGGCTGCGCACCTGAACTTCCGCCCCCTGGTGCGGGCTGCGGGTCCTCAGCTCCGGCGAGGGGCGGGGACTGCGAGAGGAGGGCGCGCGGTCCCGGCCACTGTCCCTGCGGCCCCCCACCAGAGTGAGGAGCAGTGTAGGGCGGATCCAGGCCGGACTGGATCACCGCGGCACCCCGGTAGATGCGGCACCCCAGTGGCCGAGTTTGATTGTGTGGGGTGGGGCTTGGCACAGCGAGAACAGCTGGGGTCAGAGTCTCTGGAGTGTAAAAGACAAGTCCTGGGGGAACCGGGCCACAAGCCTCAACTAGCTGGACCTGAAAGCTCCTCCCACCCGCCGCAGCCCCGCCCACCGCCAGCCTCGTCTCCTAACGCGCTGCCCACCGTCCCCGCAGCCCTGTGGGTCCCCAAGCCCCTTCCATCATAGGCCCCGCCCATCGTCGACGGCCCCCCAGGTCGTGGCCCCGCCCCATCCCAATGCCCCGCCTATCTCCATCCCGCCTACCGGCTTCAGCCGGTGGAGCCACTGCCCACCGCCAGTCCCTCAGGCCGACGGCCGCCTCACTGAATCTGCGCCTTCCCTGCCCCCTACCCTCATCAGACCCCAGAGACCAGCCCCGCACTTCCCGCAAAGCTGGAGCGCCTGACGGTGAGCAGCGGCTACGCTAGCGCCCTGCAATTCCGTCTACAATGCAGATAGTCCAACTTGCCCCGATCCCACGCACTACAGAGTGCGGCAAAGAAATGAGACACGAATTGGTGCAAAACAATGTGTTTGGGACACCCTCGGGCAAGGAGAACCCGGACTTCTGAAATTGGCTCCTCACCTATCTAGCACGAGCAGCGGCTTCCAGGATCTTCTGCAATCTCTGCTATCTCCTCCGTCCAGTAGGGTCTGGTCATTCTTCCCTCTGCAACCTATCACATGCTTTCCAGGCTGGAGCTCCTGGAAGGACCCTTTGCAACTATAAGGGTCAGCTGGGCTCAGCGGCCAGGGGCTGAAGGTGGAGACCTCTATTAGCACACGAGGCTGAAGGGTCAAAAGCAGGACCCTGAGATTAAGATCTTCCATGCGGTGCGCGGCATGGAAGACTCAGTAAGCACGGAGAAAGATTTGCCCAGGGCCACACAATGAAGCTCAAAGCCACAAACCCAGATTTTCTGGCACAAGGCAGCCCTCCAGAGCCTCAGGCTTCCCTTGGGGACCGAGGACCTGTTTTTAGCTGCGAATAGTGGTTCCCTGGGACCTCTGGGACCTCTTTAAATACCTCCCCCCCAGAAAAGCACCATCCTCCCAAGATTAACCATCATCCTCATCAGAGCAGCTCTGGCTTTTTGCAAGACAACTCGAAGATCTGACCTGTTGATACTGATGCTTTCTTAAAGGAGTGGGGGATCTGTGAACCCTCGCCTGAGATTCCAGCCACTCCTTCTCCCTCTTGCACCTTTCTGCCCATGTTTGCACTTTTGTCCTAACTGCACATTGTCTCTGAGTCTCTGGCGTGCAGAGAATACAGAGATCAAAAGTTAACAGAAGGAGGAGGAATGGCAGTTAGCTACAGATGCTAACTTGCAGTTGAAGGCTGAGCCTTGGGACACATCTGTGAAGAGGATTTTGATTTTTCTTTTTTTTTTTTTTTTTAGTTAAGGTAAACCTTCAGCAAATCTCTGGAAGATTATCTAATTGATATGGGAAGACCCAGCCCACAGTGGGGGTACCATTCCCTAGGCAGGTGCATAAGAGAAGAAAGCTGGTTTGGTGTGTTGGCATACAGATATACTGGCAAATGGGCAGGGCTGGAGAGATAGCTCTGGGATTAAGCCTTTGCCTCGCAAGCAAAAGTTTCCTGAATTTGGACCCCAGATCCCATGCAAAACTGCTGGCCGGATATGACAGTGACCTGCAGTTCTGGCCCTGGAAGGCAGAGCCTGGGAAACCCAGCAAAGCAATCCGGAAGGTAGAGCAATCCGGAAGGTAGAGCAATCCGGAAGGTAGAGCAATCCGGAAGGTAGAGCAATCCGGAAGGTAGAGCAATCCGGGATGATTCCCAATGTCACCCTTGGGTCTCCACAGGTACACACAATACTCTCTTCCACACCTGTACCTATAAACCCATGCATACCCACACCTACACACACAAAAAAAAGGAAGAAAAATGCTGAAAAGGCAGAAATGCTCTGAGTGTTTCCTGTGGATGTGGTGTCGCTGGGTCCCCCAGTGTCTGATGGGATGGACTCTCGGCCAAGCCAATGAACTAGACACTATAACCAAGAATAACCCCCTTGTTCCCCTTGCTCCCCTGAAGTGCTTTGGTCAGCCTGTTCATATCAACAACAGAAGGGACTCTACGCAGCTGTGGGACAGTCGAAGACCTCAAAGTGGTGCGACTACTTTGGGGTCTCCTATGCTGCTAAGTAAGCCCACCCACTAAACTCACTGGTTCAAGCTGGGCTTCGGTGGAGTCCTGCCTGGGTTGCTGCTGGTGCCCAGGATTGAATCTGGGAGCAAACACTTTGTCCCCGAAGTGTCCCCAGCTCTTCCTGGCTGGTCTTCTTTCCTCTGTTCATGTTCAAAGAACTCCCTCCAGTGTTGGCAGTAATAAAGACCTGAGAGCAAGATCTAGTTACCAGCCCCAGCCCTCTCCTGGGCCAACCCTATTCTCCCCGGCCCCTCCCATAGGGAAAGAAAAACTCAGTTCAGTGAGTATGTAGGCCCAGGTGATGAAAGTGGGGAAAAGACCAGAGACCCCCATGACTTAAAGCCATATCAAGTGGGCTGGAGAGATGGCTCGGGAATTAAGACTCTACCTCAAGCAGAAGGTCCTAAGTTCCAATCCTAGGTCCCACATTTAAAAAAAAAAAAGCAAAGAAAAATCACCAGGTGGAAACAGCAGCGGCCTACACTTCCTGCCCTGGTGGGCAGAGCTTGGGAAATCCTAGAGCTAAGCAAAGAGGAGGTAGAAGCAATCCAAGATGATTCCCGAAGTCACCCTTAGCCCTCCACAGGAACACACAGTGCACACACACACACACACACACACACACACACAAAATAAAATAAAATAAAATGTATATCATACAACACCTGAGAGGGAAGAGGGGAGGGTTGGGAGAGGCTGCAGGAAGCGTGTTTGGACAACCCCTTGTTGAAGAAGCTCACAAGCAGAATGAGCTAGAACTTGGGCACTGACCTGAAGTCTTCAAGGTACCCGGTAGGAGGACCAAAAAGAATAAAACATCTGCAGTTACTCTTCTTTGGCTATAAGATAACACTCTGGCACAAACAGCTTAAAGGAGAAAGGGTATTTATGTGGCTGACTGTACCGATGTCCCTTATGGTGGGATTACAGAAGGCATGGCAGGAGGCCAGTTCAGATCACCGCAGCCACCTAGAGGCAGAGCCAGCAAGGGCTAACTGGAAGGAGGCCACGCCCACCAAGTCTCAAGACCTACTTCTTGTGATGTGCCTTCTTCCAGCAAGGCTCCCCCTCCTAAAGGTGCTACTGAGGCAGGATCAGAGCAGCCATGCTGGGAAGGGTCTCTCAAGGTCTTTGGAATTCCTGAAGCTCATCCCCCACCACTGGAATCACCCTGAGGGAGCACTCCTGCTGAGGAACTGACTCCAATCCTACCACAGAGAAGATGGCCAACTTCCCTATGAAAGGATTATGGAGTTCTCCAGCCTACCTGGGCCCAAGAGCAACTGGGTTGGACCCCGATGGGAATTAACCAATGGGAAAGAGCCAGTTTCCTGGGCTTGTCTAGGTGTATAAATATACCTGGCCCTGGCAACTATCTTTGGCGATCTAGCCCCTCACGGTCCTCTAGTGCTTTGAGTTAGTTTCCAGCTGCCTACTTCTCTTTGAGGCTCCCTAGCCCCTCATGCACTCCAGTGCTATGAGTCTGTTTCTTGTTCCTTGCTCCTCATGAATTCCATGCCTAGGCACCGTGAGTTCTCATGGGCTCCCTAGCCCCTCATAGCACTCTAGTGTCATGAGCTCTGTTTCATTTCTGCTTTTCTTTTTTTTTTTAATTTTTATTATTATTATTATTTATTCAACTGTGCACATGTGCGTGTGTATGTGTGCGCGTGCGTGTGTCTGTGTGTGTGTGTGTCTGTATATGTGTAGAACCACGGACGGATTCGCGAACCACCATGGACGCCTCCACCTCCTTCTGCCCCGGGATTCACAGGCTCCGCCCTACCAGGACCAGAAGCGCAGGCCGCCCCCGCTTCCGCCTGGCGTCTATATGTGGGATCTGGGATCCGAACTCAGGACCTTCCGCCTGCAAAGGCGGAGGCTTAACCCCTGAGCAACCTCTCCAGCCCCTCATTTCTGCTTCTCATGGAGGCGTCCTAGCCCCTCTTGGCACTCCACATCTGGAGTCCATGAGTTCCAACCTTTCTCTTCTCTAATAAACTCTACCTTAATCCTCTGTTCTGGTTTCAATCTTCGACTCGGAACACAAGAACCCTATGACATTGGGACGGTCGAGACCGTTTTCCCTGCAACACTACCACCTTCTGGAACATTAACACCAGCTAGGGATGCAGATACGTGAGCCTGTAGGGGGGATGGGCAACTGGCCTTCAGTCCATGACAAAAACCAACACAATTCCTGGGGTCCTTGAAGCCATGGCAGACAGCTGACTGCCTTTGCCAGGTCTCTGTTGGGCTCTCTCCATGTAGAAATATGCACACGTACTGTATCTTTAAAGAACTCTAAGTATCGCTTAAAACTTTTTACATTTACTTGCGTGGATATTTGGATATCAAACAACAGACAACTTCTCTCCACTACATGGGTTCTGGGTTCAGGAGGATGTGGGAGGGTCAGACCTCAGCTACAAAGGTGGTTTGAGGCCAGCCTGGGCTACATGAGATTCTGTCTTCAACACAAATTTATAAAATAAAGCCATCATTATATATGCATATATATATATATGTATGTATAGATGTGTCTTGGGCAGGTCAAGGGCGGCGCCTGCCTGCTGGGATTTATTCCACTGGGTCCTGAATGAGGTCCTACCAACAACCCTAACCCCAATGTCTTGGTGGGAAGTGTTAGATGTTAGGCCTGTTAAACACAAAATGACTCAAGCTGCCCTCCTCTCTCCTCCTACCTGGGGGCTCAGAGAACCCTTCGGAGCTCCCATTTTACTTAGATAAGACACTTTGTCCTTTCAAGGACAACTCAGCAACTAAAACTGGCAGCTTCATCCAAGGACTCTCACCCACCCCAGGGTGATCCCTCCCTCTGACCCCAGTACATGCCCCTGGCCTATAGTCACATACTCCTAGTCACATGACCAAGCCCTTATGAAGATCCCCAGCAAATAGATTTTCTGCCTCTCCCTCTGTGTCTCTCTGCCTCTCTGTTCACAGTCATGCTGCTTGCCTATTTTGTCCTCCTGCTTGCTTGACAATAATCTCCTTTATATATTATGTGCTGTTTTTGGTGTGACTTTGTATCTGAGGTAGGGGGCCCTCCCAAATGCCCTCACAGGAAGGTCTCCCTCTGGGTGAGGTCCCGACTGGACCCACTATAGACTCCTGATGTCCAGTTCTGTTGCAGAAGCTCCTGCCAGAACAGTCACTAACTCCGCTCGTTTCAGAACTCCGGTTGCTCCATCCCTGTAATCCCAAGAGACCCACGGCTGAGATCACCAAACAGCTGTGGATCGCCCTCAAACACCATACGGCACACGGGTCCCTGCAGACTTCAGCTTGCATTGTCATCTGTGCTAGTTAATGACCTCCAACCAGCACTGGGTCCAGGTGTGCCCTGTGCCCCGCCCACCCTAAGAAGTTGGGCTGACACTGTCCCCAGCTCAGCATGGCAGAGCCACCTCGTGCAGAATGGTCAGTTGCCCAGGAGAAAAATTCCAAAAGCCATTTGCTGGCTCTTGAGGGGACACCTGCAGCCTATCCCATGTCCACACCTATGTCCTTAAAAGGGCTAGCCATCGAGAGCCAGTGGGCATCCATTACTCCACGCTCCATGTCTGGTGTGGGGTGAAAGCCAATGCAGATGGGGGGGGTCTTCAAGCAGCACCTGCTACTGCTGCTGACCTTGGAGACCCTGACACACAGAACCTACCTGTCACTCAGGGCAGGGACACTTAGAATGTGCTCCACCAGCCCCAGGACAATGCTACACACAAGGCTTTGCTTTGGCAGCCCTCTACCTGCTGTTTGACCAGCCAGTCCTTCCTTGGTTCTTGTGGCAACATCGCACTCAACAGCAGGTTGGGGAGCTGGCTCAGCGGTTAATATCTTTGCCTCACAAGCAAAAGGGCCTGAGTTTGTATCTGCAGAATTCACACAAAAATGCCTGGTAGATACGGCAGTGGCCTGCAATTCTGGCCTGGAAAGTAGACCTGGGAGATCTCATAGCAAAGAAATAAGGAGATGGAACAATCCAGAATGATTCCAAGTCCCCTTTGGGCCTCCACAGATGCATACATTCAAATGCCCTCTTCGACATGCATATGTATACACGCACACGGAGTGTACACACACACACATGCACACACACACACACAAAAGCACTCCTCCACCCAAACCTTCCCGAAAAGGCCGTCAGACAGGCAGCCAAAATCTGAAAGCAAAACCGACTGGTTTTTTGAGATCAGCTCTCACGCAGCCCAGGTTGGACCCAAATTCCTGATCTTCCAAACTCCACCTTCTAAGAACTGGGATTTCAAGGGAAAATATTTTAATAGAGAAGACTGAGCTGCACATTTGTGACCACAGCTGAAGTAGAAACATGGGCTGCTAGAACCTTGTCTTCCAGCAGCCCAACCAGGTCCAAGGCCACCAGCAGCCAGAGCCACGTGTTTATGTGTCTTTTCCCAGAGAAGTGGCAGATGAGTTAGCTCAAGCTGCTGGGCCCTGAGGTGGCCATACCATGGGAACAAAGGTGTGTGTTCCCTGATGCTGATGGGCATGGAGCCGGGGCCGGGCAAGGGGCTTCCGCCTCAGGGAAGGCCTGCTGTCTGCTGAAGGCAGATCATTGGGCCCTGTCATGGGGAATGGCCCTTCTCTAGCCCAGAAGATGGGGTGGCTATCCCACTGCCCCCCGCCTCCTTGGGAGCCTCCAGCCGAAGCAGGGCCTCCATCTGCTTCCGCTTCGCCTTGGCCCGAGTGATGGTCATCTGGAAAAGCCTGCAGTACAGCTGGACGGCCGTGGGTGAGTCGTCGTTGCCAGGGACGGGGTAGGTGATTAAACACGGGTTGCAGTTGGTGTCCACGATGCCCACCGTGGGGATGTTCATCTTGGCCGCGTCCCTAACGGCTATGTGGGGCTCAAAGACATTGTTGAGTGTGTGCAGGAAGATGATGAGGTCTGGCAGGCGCACGGTAGACCCAAAGAGGAGGGGTGCGTTGGTCAGTAGGCCACCCTTGAAGTAGCGGGTGTGGGCGTACTCGCCACAGTCTCGGGCTGTGTTCTCGATCAGGTGTGTGAACTGCCGGTTCCGGCTCACAAATAGGATGATGCCCTTGCGGTAGGCCACGTGGGCGGTGAAGTTCAAGGCCAGCTGGAGGTGCGAAGCAGTCTGCTCCAGATCAATGATATCCTGGTCCAGGCGGCTCCCGAAGATGTATGGCTCCATGAACCTGCCGGAGGCCCAGCGAGGTGAGTGTGGCCAGGGCTCCCAGGACCAACGCTGCCTGGCCCCTTTGACATCAGATGCCCAGTAACCCTGGGGCTCCTCTGGGGGGGGGTGTCGCTGCAGGCATCATTTACGTCCACTGTGTGCGGACAGACACCGGGAGGACGTTCTGTCTAGTAGATGCCAGTCTACGAACACGCATCCGCACTGGAGGGTCCCCAGCCCGGGGGCATGGCTCAAGCTGCTCCTAACTTCTTCCCCTACCATGGGGATCTGCACATAAACATGGCTAACAAAGGACACTGCCTGGTGTCAATCCGAAATCTTCTGTGGGTCTATGGTTGGGGTCTCTCCACTAGGGTGGCCCAACGTCAGAGGGCCCAAGCTGGTGATGTCCCTCAAGTCTCCCCTCACTTTTCACTGTTGCCTGCACGGAAGAAGGTATTGTGGCTGACACCTCCACTCCAAACCTGATGCACCAACTCCCCCCACACTACCTGTGCCGGCAGCCCGCTTTGTGCCCCAGGTGCACTCGCGCGTGGAAGAGGCTCTTCACAGAAAACAGCTCCTTCACGTTGAAGAAGTCCGAATGCTGCAGCGGCACCTCTAGGAGTCTGCTCTGGAGATCTGGGTAGGAGGAGGGGAGCACACTGTGGAGCCTGTCACCCCCACCACTTCCCAAAGTGGTCTCCTGGGAATAGGGACCTCAGGGGCAGTGAGGGGGGAAGAAAGCTCCAGGAAAGATCTGGAAGTCACAGTGATCTTCCCCAGACAATAAAAGGCTGTAGGTGGGGTGTGATGGGGACTGTTGGGGAAACCTGGTCAGTTACTGCCTCCCTATCAATCAGAGACAGACAGGGATCTCGCTGGCTTCCGGAGTCCCTGGCCCACCCAGGTTACCAGGCCTGGAACGTGGACAAGGGCTTGCCCTGCAAACGGTCCAGCGTGTTGGAAAACCCGAAGCCAGGCGTTACTGGTCCCTGGGGCTCTCCGCCCAGGACGGCTGGTTCACCTTCTCTGTCACCCCCATCCCGCAGACTGGCTGATCTCCCCGATCGGCGAAGTCACAGACAGCTGAAGGAGCCACAGCCGAAGGGCGGCTGAGCCCCGCGGAGATCGGGGGCGCTGTTTTAACCGCGCAGCGCGCGGCCTCACCTTGGCTTGCTGAAAGGACGTGGGGGGTTGGGGTGCGCTCCGGGGCTCCGCAACGTCACCCGCTCCCTGCCAACCCCGCACCCCAGTCTAGTCCCAAGCCGGGGGCCTTACCGCTGCCGTCCTCGGGCTCGCTGTCCGCGGGAGCCGGGGCGCCCGCCAGCGCCCGGCCGATCAGCCCCGCCGGGCCCGGGGTCGTCGGGACCGGGGCCGCTGTCTGCAGGAAGCCGGGCCAGCGCCGCGCGGGACGCACACCTGCGGGGAGACAGCCGGTGGCGCCGCGCCGTTCCCTCGGGCTCCCCGCGCCCCTCCTCTCCCCTTCCCTCCCGAGGCCCGCCCGTCCGTCCCCGCCCGGGGCCAGCGGCGCTCACCTGCCCACAGCAGCCGCAGCGGCGCGGCCGAGGCGGGCGCCATGATGCGCGTGGACGAGGGCGCAGCTCGACGCCTCCTCGGGCGGCAGAGCCTCCGCCTCCGCTTCCGCCGCGCGTGGGCCGCAGCGCCGCCCGCAGGCCGGGAGGACCGCGGCCTGCGCAGCCTCGGCGCCTCCGCAGCGCGCCCGGCCCGGCGCGGCGGACAGGGAGAAGGGAGCCCCGCGGGGTCCAGGCGTGGGCCCCGGCTGAAAACCGAGCACGCGGGGATCCTCGCCCACAGCCCGCCCCGCTCCGTAAAATTACGGCGTCCACGGCCACTGCCTTTGTGGAACCCGCTGGTTTCTTGTCCAAGATCGTATTTGTTTGTTAATTTCAAGGTCTCTGATGCAGGCTAGCCATGAACTCTCTATGGGGCCGACCATGACCTCGAACTCCGGATCTTCTTTCCTTCACTTCCCACGACCTGGAATCACAGTCGTGACTTACCGCGCTCAGTTTAAGCAAGCATTCTTCCGGATGAGCCACGTCCACAGACACCCCCTACCCACGGTCGTTTTTAATAGGTCAACAGTATTTTTGGCCCATGCGGCTTCTCCATAAGCAACATCTAGGGTCCGAATTCAGACTGGGGGAGAGGACCATGAGGTCACGCTTAACCATTCTCCACCCATCCCCCTTTTCCCCCAAATTTGCTGAAATCCCAGGGTCTGAGGTTCCTTTGCAGCGAGTGTGCTGGAAGCTTCGGGTTCCTCCCGCGACAGCAGAAGCGAGCAACTCCGCAAGGTCCTGGGTCTGCCCAGTCCTTTGTTATTCACCTTCTGGAAGATTCTAGATTTCTCAGAATCCAGCCTTCACACCATCGCTCCCTCCCCGCCCCCTCCCGGCTCTTTCGCACCTGAAAAGCCCTGCCCCTCCTCCGGATCAGGTGACGCCGCTGCCTAGCAACGGGCCGCCGCGCGTCTCCGCGGCGGACTGGACTTGTCCAGAGTCGGTTTCCCGCGGAGGCGAAATGTCTGAAGAAAATCCTCAAGAGTGCGCGGAGCCTGTGAAGCCCGCGGTCAAGGCTGCCCCGGAGAAGACCAGCGATTACTACCGCGTATGCGACCACCTGCCGGCCAGGTTCAACAACCCTGGATGGTTTCGGGGCTACAGGTGAGGATGATGGAGGAGGCCGCTCTTCCTTGGATCGGGGTGCCCCAGTTGGCCCGGGCTCTGACAGCCGTGGGTGCCAGAGTGCTCTGAGACCCTGGAGGTCCAGACCCTGAGGTCCAGAGGAGCTAGAGGTCACGCGCGTTGGTTACCACCTACGTGACACAAGCCTTTCAGAGCGTCCATCCAGTGAATGTTCTCTGAAGCGAGGAGGTGGGGGTGCATGGGGGAGATCCTGTGGAAGAGGTCTCCCCTCCCCTACTGATATCAAGGCCAGTCTCCTCCCATTCGGAAATGCCCCTACCAGCTGGCAGCCAGCCGGAAGGGCATCCTGGCTCTAGGAATTGAGTTGGAGCCTTTGCTGTAAAGTAAGTACCAGAATCTTCCTGTCCTCCAGCCTTTAGACCCTCCCCGACTGGTATCTGCAATATATGGGGGGGCTCTACCCCATCTTAGGAAGAGAGCTTGCTGGCATCTCCTAGTGCAGCTAGAGTATGGTGGGCGGCTGCAGGAATCTAGGCCACAACCCCGAATCCTCCTCTCCTGACAGAAGCTTGGCCTTGGCAACCGTGGGGGGTCTTAGAGGTGGAGGGACCCTTGGGTGCCAGAAGTCTGGAGGCTGAGCAGTCATTCCCAAGGTAGTTAACCTACTTCTAGCAATGGTGGTGTGTGCCAAGGCCCACCAGGGCTTAGGATCAGCTTTTGCCAGCTGGGTGCCCTGGAGGGGTGACCTGGACAGAACAGGGACTATGGCCAGCAGAGGTGGTCAGGGAGGCCCCAGGAACAGTCTGCCCAGGACTGGAGCTCTGCTTGTATCCCATGGACACCTGGACATGCCAACTCTCCTTGGGGCATCGTCAAAAAGCAGTCCAAGTCTTTCAGGCTGTGGATTGCGCGCTGAGCTTAGAAGTGGAAACTTCATGTCTCTCCTCTGCAGGACCAAGGATGCCGTCTCCATATACAGGACCAGCAACCAGACTTACGGGAGCAGAGCGCCCACGGTGCATGAGATGCCGGTACGTTGCAACCAGGCACAGGGGGATGAGGTGCAGCGAGAAGATGTGCATCCAAAAGAGGGGTTTGAGGATGTGGGGACCTCAGATTGGAATATCATAAATATGGAGTACTTCTCTTCATGTTGGAATAGGGAACGATAGAGAGAGGAGGGAATGTAGTTAGAAGCAAAATGTGTCACAGAAGGAGAAAGGTGCACATGGACCTTATTTCCACATTGCTTCTTCCCCCCACCATCATGTCTTCATATGACAGGCTTCACGCAGGCATGCACAGTTTTCTATGCACATGCACACACACACAGACACACACACACACACACGTGTGTGTGGGGGGGGGGTCTCAGAGGGCACTGTGTTCCCCTGTGGAGGACCAAGGGACTTCAGGAATCATCCTGGATTGCTTCTACCTCCTTTTTGCTTCACTCTGGGATCTCCCAGGTCCTGTCTTCCAGAGCTGAAAGTGCAGACCACCGCCATTTCCATCTGGTGTTTTTACATGGGATTTGGGATCTAAACTTAGGTCCTTCTGCTTGTGAGGCAGAGTCTTAACCTCTGAACTATCTTTCCAGCCCAACATGCACACTTTTATACATGCACACACATACTTCTTCACTCAGGCACGCATACTTCCATAGGCTACCCCCCCCACAGCCTTCACACAAGCACACAGTTCTGAGGCTAATGAACACAGCCCCATGTTCCTGGAATTCACATTGTAAGGTGGTCTTTGTGTCTTGGGGGTCCAATACTGGCAGAAGCCAAGGCTGTGGGAAGGTGGGTAAACATGGGATTGTGTCTCCTCTAAACTGAGCTTATACTTAGGTCCCATGTGAGCCAATGTGGTGTCCCTGAGTCACTAGGGTACCTGCTTTGGGACATTGTGGGGAAGTTCTCAAAGTAGCTCTGGTAATGTTCACTTAGGTCACACAAGCAAAGACAGTACTCAGAATTTCTGGAGTTATTGATGCAGAATCAAAGGATCAGGTAGGTATCTTAGGCATCCTTTTTTTTTTTTTTTTTTTTAAGATTGGGTCTCCTTGTAGCCCAGGCTGACCTTGAACTCATGGTGTAGCCAAGAATGGCCTGCTCCAGTGCAGGGCTATGACCGCTTTTACTCAGTGCTGGAATCCATCTCCGGGCTTCGTGCATGCTCGGCGTTTACTTTCATGACATGCTGCTGCAGCAAATGCTGGACCCAAGAGAACTAGGGAGAAAGAGTGAATCCAGCTGACTGTTCCTGGTTCCAGCTAGTCTTATCACATGCAGAGCAAGCACAGGAGGCAGTGAGGGTGTGAAACAGCTTGCCTGCTAGCTCAGCCCTGGACCACCTGATCAGGGACGGGCCCACCCACTACCCCTGGATTGCCCCACATATTACCTCTCACAGACAAGCCTAGAGACGTGCTTAATCTTGAGATTCCCTGTCAGGGTGTATAGGGGTCATAGGGGTAGCTGAGCGCTGACCCCAGCCCCTGCTTCTGCTTTTACAAAAGGCCACTGGGTACATGATCCTTTTGTCTATAGTGGTTCTCTGTGCTCACTGGGATGAGCAGGTAGTGCCCCAAGCTGAGGGCTTAGAGATGACTTGGGAACAAGTTCACCCTGCTGGGGCTGGCTCACCATTCCAGGTCACAGCCCTCGGCTGTGGGGAAGCCACAGCAGCAGGAACCTGTAGCAGCTGGTCATACCACATCCACACATGTAGAGAGCTATGGTCTACACATGCATGCTTGCTGTCATACCACATCTACACATGTAGAGCAATGGTCCATACGTGCATGCTTGCTGGTCATACCACATCACGCATGTAGAGCAATGGTCCATACGTGCAAGCTTGCTGGTCATACCACATTCATGCATGTGGAGAGCTATGGTCCACATGTACATATTTGTTTGTGCTTAGTTCTCATCCTTACACAGTTATGGACCTCCAGCCTGGGGAATGGTCCCAGCCCACCATTTCTACATCAGTCATGCAACCAGGACAGTCCCTCATAGGCATGCCCAGGCTGACCTTAATCTAGACACTCCTTCCCAGGACCTCCCTCCTAGGAATCAGGTTGATAAGTAACACTAA
This sequence comes from Typhlomys cinereus, assembly GCA_023101885.1. Taxonomy (NCBI): domain Eukaryota; kingdom Metazoa; phylum Chordata; class Mammalia; order Rodentia; family Platacanthomyidae; genus Typhlomys; species Typhlomys cinereus. Next base: position 8,119,014 of record JALPQD010000039.1, read on the forward strand.
TCCACTAATCATCACAGAGTCAAAAACAATGGGACTATCCAGTTTTGGACTGTTAACTCCAGAAATGAAGTCTAAAGAAATCTTTTCTCTTCTTAAGTTAGTTACTGTGGGGATTTTATTAGACTGAGGCAAGTCTTATAGACTGGTATCCAGGAGGAAAGCTGAACTCCTAGAAGACTCCATAAATTTGCCCACTGCAGCTTGGAAGAGCAGGCCTGGGAATCAGAGTGAGCCTGATCCCAGATGCCTGACTCCAGGTACTAGCCTGTGATAGTTAAGCCTGGGTGTCAACTTGACACACCTGGCTTTTACTAAGATCAGCTGAGACCACACCTGGAAAGATCACCCTAGATCTCATCGGAACCTCCATAGATCTCATCGGAACCTCCCAGTAATGGACCATATAAAAGGGACCACAGAATATAGGAAGGGGTGACATTCCAGGAATGCTCCAGCCACATGCAGGTCTGCTGTGATTCTGCCAGAAATTGGTACCGGGAGTGGGGTATTGCCATGAGATTAAGAGCATCTGGTACCACAATGTGAAGCTGTTTGTGAAGCTGAGAGAAGTTGGTACCCAGCATATGGCCAATGCTGTGATATGACTAGTGTGGCTTTGGAACTGTTTGTTGGGAGAAATATGGAGAACTTTGAGGTGTTCTGCTAGGAAAGTTTTTGAATCTTGACGATGGGGCCAAATGAGCCTTTCTCATCAGAGCTCCCAAGAGAGCAATGCTGTGAGAGACACAGGTAGTGAAAGCCCAGCTTGTAATGATGGTCCAGAGGGGAGTAGAGACTGTGTTTGCAACTGGGTGAGTGACACATGGAGCCATGTGTTGGCGGAGAGTTTAATGAAATTTTGCTCTCGTCCTGAAAGCTTGACTGATGTTAAACTGGAGTGCTTGGAGGAGGAAATTTCAAAGTAATGTAGTCTTGACAATGTGATATGGCTACTTTTTAGTTGTCTTCAAAGTTATGAAAAAGAATAAGGAATCAGGCAGGAAGAAGTAGTAACTATAAAATTTGATGATGAAAAATGCAATGGCAAGCTTAAAGAATTAAACCAAAAAGAAGCAGAAGACAAAATGTCAGCTGTTAAAGACATTAACTCCAATAGCAAACCAAAGCCTGCTCTCAAGTTGGATAATAGGAGAGGGCCTAGCTCAAGGGCAAGATTTTCAGAGAAGCTCTCACCCATAAGAATGCAAATTCTTTTGGAAGGAATGAGCTGAAGGGTGGAGTTCCAAAGTAAGATTCTGCCCCCCCCACCTCCCCACATACAAAGAAACTGCCCAGAAATGAAAGTTTTTTCCACAGTCAAGTCGTCCACGTGGTTCTGGTTTTAGAGGGAGGAAATCGTGGATCCTTCCTCCAAGATTTCAAAAAATGGTGGAACCCAGGCAGCATGAGGCAAGAAGCCTGCAGTTTGTGCTGTGGAATTAAAGCCTGGTTTGCCATTGAGAAATGAAGTTGTTAGAGATGTCAGAGACAATGTGGGACATCTGCCAAGAAAAGCTGTATACCCTGGAAGGAGTCAGCCCAAGAGACTGATGTGTTCTACGGGCAGCTGTGTTGGAGGGGCGGAACCTAAGACCTTTGGAACTGAGATGACTTCAAAGAGAGGCTCACCTGTTGGATTTGGAGCTACAGGATTTGGAGTTTATCCTACTGTTTTTTTGGTCTTGTTATGGACCAATCTTTCCTGGATGTGCCCCTATTCCTTCCTTTTGGAATAGGAATGTTATTCTGAGTATGTTGGAGGTATATAACTTATTTGATTTTACAGAAGATTTTGGACTTTAGACTTTGGGACTATGTTGACACTACTAATGTAGACTGTACCGAGACTTTTACAGTTGGACTAAGAATGGTCTGTAGTAAGAAGATATGGATGTAATGTAATGTTAATCTGTAGTGATGTGGTAAAATGTTGCAATCTACATTATGATATTGTGTGATGGAACACTAAAGACTAAGCATTTCTCAAGGGACTTTGTCACTTATCTTGGAAAAAATAATGTGCATGTAGTTGTATGTTGACAGCTAACAGTATGTTAGGTGGAACTATGAATCTTACTGTTTTCATATGGCAGTTAAACATGGCCTAAAGAAATGAGATCTGATGTCAACTTGACAAGGGGTGTGATAGTTAATCCTGTGTGTCAACTTGACATACCTGACATTTACTAAGATCAGCTGAGACCACACCTGGAAAGATCAACTGAGACCACCTGAAGGGATTATATGAGCCCTAGATCGCATCAGAACCTCCATAGATCTCATTGGACCCTCCCAGTAATGGACCATGTAAAAGGGACCACAGAACATAGGAAAGAGAGATGTTCCAGGAATGCTCCAGCCATATGGAGGTCTGCTGTGACTTAGCTGTCTCCTGCCAGCTTCAGCTAGCCATGCTGTCTCCACCACGTATCTTCCCTCTGGAACCCTAAGGTGAATAAATCTCCTTTTTCTCCCTTACATTATTTAACTTTGAATGATGTCTCACAGCAGTAGTTCAAAGCAACCATTACACAGCCTGACTCAGATGCCTAACCCAGGTTCAATGCTCGTAGTCACACCAATGCATGGAAGTGCCTCACATTGTGGTCCTGTACCCTCTCCTGCCATCAATGCAGTGATTAAAGAACATCCTGTTCATTTTCCAGACTCACCAAGCACAAATTGGGGATGTGTCACAGATATGGTTGTCAACCTGACTGACAATGGAAGACTCTAGCTCCGGGCACAGTTGTGAAAAATTTGTGGTTGAGTTTGAACCCTGAGCAAACCTGCAAGGGATGGACTGATGGGGAGGCCCAGCTCATGGTGGGCGGGACCAGGTCCTTCGAGGGGGAGTAAGATGCAGGGAGTTGGTTAAGGAAGTTGGCATTCTTCGGAATACTTGGCCAGACATGCTGGTCTGGCAAGTGAGGTTTGCCCCTCTCTCCATGGCTAGGAGAGTCCTATGGCTAGGGCAGTGGCCAATTCCCTTGGCTATGGTGTTGTGTGAGCTACTCCTGCCAAGCTGGACAACGCACCGTGACCAAAAATTGTAAGAAAGAACAAAGTCCCTGTTCCCATCAGCTTTTTGGTAGTGAATTTATGCATAACTGAAATAGTTACTCTTAAATGTTGCTGTGAGAAAGCATTCAAGGTCAAGCAACTTAAGGGAGAAAGGGAAATTCATTCAGCTTATGGTTCCAGAGGGGAGAAACAGTCTTTCACGGTGGAGGTGACATGACTGGTGACTGAAGCTGAAGGCTAAGTCACTGCAGACATCCTGGAGGCTCAGAGCTGCTCAGGCCAGTAGGCCAGTGGGTAATGGCTGAAGGCTGGAGGATTCCTGGAAGGTGAAGAAGTAGAAAGTCTCTCTTCCAAGTCTTCTGTTCTATGGTTCTTTTTATCTGGTCGGCTACTGGGAGGCTCCCATCAAATCTAAGGCTGGTCTTTTGTATTGTAAATGTATTGGTCCAAATACTCTCTTCAGGTGGTCTCACAACTGATTTTAGTCAATGCCAGGTGTGGTCAAGTTGACACCATGGATTGACTATCACAGTAACATGTAGGCTAACTGAGGCAGGGTGGCTGGGAAGAAAGGCTGGCTCGCTCACCCTGTCTCCTTAGCCTAATTCTGCACAGCAAAGATTCTCACAACTTCCTATTCTTCTCACAAAAGACTCCAATGACGGCTGGAATACAATCATCATTAATCCTCCTGTTTCTTTCCACTTCCAGAAAGTATTTTATCCACATGTGAGCAAATTTTCCAGGCAACTTTCGGCTACTGGAATGTTCCAGAGCAATGGTCTCAACGTCTGCATGGAAAAAAGTTTGGTGACAGGACCTGACAACTGTATCACCCACTGTGACCGCCTGAACTTCCACCCCAGTTTCAACGTGAATAGGCCATCCATCTGTGACTGACGGGAACGGAGCTACCTTCAGGAGCATTACTGTCTCCTTCACCCCTACCTCCCTCCTCCGTACCCCCCCCCCTCTGACGGCTGAACGGTGGTGAAGGGGCAGATCTCACTCCTCTGGGAACACTTTTCCTCCTGGAAGAGAGAAATATGCAAATGGGGTACTCTACATTTCAACTCTGAGAAGTACCTACCCAGAACTTTCTATTAAAAAACCTCTGACCTGTGTCATGTTGCAATGGAGCGACAGGATCACAGACATCTTGCTACCCAAATCTTGGACTGCTTGTGACGCTTGGGTAATGCTGGGTAGCTTGCCAGGGTCCTGGCATGGATGCTGTGGCCAGACATGTGACCAGTTATCTGATCAAAGATCAGAGGACAACTTGCAGTGGTCATACATGTGACGGTGTGTCCGGAGGACCCCTGGGTGGGTGAGATGCCCTTCCAGGATGGGGCCCTGGGCATCCTGTCAGCATGCATGTGAGCCGCACAGCACACGTGAGCGTCCCCCAGCTGCTCGCTTCATAGAGAGAGGAGCTGAGCGAGCTCGGGGTAACATGATGATTTTCCATGTTTACTTTACATTTCAATGGGTTGAAACTGGCAGGGGATTTCTTTTAAGATTAATCCAGTTGTCAGCTTGACTAGGTCTGAAATCAGGTAATTGACAAGCCACTGGGCTCATTTCTGAAGCACTGTTTTTCCTCTGTGTGTGTGTGTGTGTGTGTGTGTGTGTGTGTGTGTGTGTGTCAGTCAGTGTGTCAGAGGGTACTTGAGTGTGTGTGCCTGTGGAAGCGCAAGGGAACATCAGAAATCATCCTGGATTGCTCTGCCCCCTTTTTGCTTTGCTCTGGGGTTTACCGAGGCTGGAAATACAGGCCCGCACCCTTTCCACCTGGTGTTTTTGACATGGGATCTGGGATTCAAATTCAGGTCCTTGTGCTTTACAGGAAGAGGCTTGACCCCCGAGCCATCTCTCCAGCCCCCTGAGGGAATTTCTTGATCAGTGTAATGGTCCATCCCTGGTCCACTCTAAAGGTGGGCAGCACCTTCCTGGGTGGCAGTTCGGGAGAAAAGGAAGTTTGAGGAAAAAGTTGTGCTCTTGGCCTGCAGCTGTGAGGGTGTTAGTTATCCCCCTGGTTGCCATTCGGCTGCTATCCAGGCCGTGTCAGAATCCAGTTTCTTCAGCCTTCTAACATGGACCGAAGACAAGCGACTCTCCAGGAATCTTCCAGGCTTCAGTCCCAGATTGGGATCACTGACGATCCATCCTCGGGGGCTGAGCAGCTGCTGTGTCCTCAGCCTCTTCCTCTGCAGGCAGCCATTGTTGGACTGTCCAGACCATGCTTGTAAGCCGACCGAACAAATCCCCTTTACTATATATACACAAGTGCCTGCACTTACCAGTCAACGCAGAGTTCCATGAGGGGGATCTATGGGAATTAAGCCAGGCCAGTATTGGAGGGGTCTCAGCAATGCTGAGACTAACACAAGTTTATTCTGAATGGCTCAGGTTTACACATGAAAGTTGGACGACCATCCAAAGCCCTTCATAACAGCCAAAACAGCAAGAATCACATAATTTTATAAAACAAGTAAAGAATGAGTAACAGGAGGACGTTCCATGGGAAACTAAATGATGATTGGCTTAGTACTCAAACAGCCAGTGGTTGCAAGGTAACAGCAGCTTCAAGGTGGACACTCTTTTACCACCACCCTGGGAACATCGGGGCCTGTTCCCAGTTAATAAATCACAAGGGGAGAATGCATTGAGCTGATCGGTATCACTTCTTGTCTAAGGCTGGCCACAGTGCAAACATAATCTCCCAAAGAAACAAAGAGCAGGAATGAAGTTCAAACTGCTGATTTTGTTCCCAGATTGGTCAGTACTCATGGGGCCCCGGGAAGGCCTGAAGCAGCCTCCACAGCTGTATATTTATTTTGTTGGTTCTGATCATCTAAAGAACCTTCACTTATAGAGTGAGTATGTTAGTAGATTTTTAAATTTTTAATTTTATTTTTAATTTGTGTGTGTGTGTGTCTGTCTGTCTGTCTGTCTTTGTGTATTAGAGGGCACTGTGTATCCTTGTGAAGGACCAAGGGTGATTTCAGGAATCGCCCTGAATTGCTTGTACCTCCTCTTTGCTTTGCTCTGGAATTTCCCAGGCTCCATCTTCCAGGACAGAAGTACAGATCACCATTTCCACCTGCTGTTTTTATATAGGATCTGGGATTTGAACATAGGACCTTCTGCTTGTAAGGCAGAGGTTTAACCCCTGAGCCATCTCTCCAGCCCTCTTGGTGGATTTTTTTAAAGATGAAATTAATTTTTAAAAATATTTATTCATGGGGGCTGGAGAGGTGGCTCAGTGGTTAAGCCTCTGCCTTGCAGGCAGAAGATCCTGAGTTCGGATCCTAGACCCCACGTATAGACGCCAGGCGGAAGTGGGGGCAGCCTGCACTTCTGGTCCTGGTAGGGCGGAGCCTGTGAATCCCAGGGCAGAGTAAACAAGTAGGAGGTAGAGGCGGTCCATGGTGGTTCCCGAATTCGTCCGTGGTTCTACATACACACACATACATACATACACGCACACACGCACAATTGAATAAATAATAAAAAAATTTATTCATGGATGGGAGCACATACCTGGGTGGAGGTCAGAGGAAACTTTCAGAAGTCGTTATCTCCTTCCGCCATGTGGGCTTCTGGGGATGGAACTTAGGCTGCCAGATTTGTGGGCAAGTGCCTGACCTGCCGAACCACCTCACCAGCTCCAACAGCCAGTAATTTTTTTAAAATTACTTTTATTTTTCTAGCTTTACAAAAATGAGTGGTTGTTCCTGCCCCTCCTCCCCTCCCTCCTGCCCCTTCCTCTCCCACCCTCCCCTCCCTCCTGCCCCTTCCTCTCCCACCCCTACACCCTCACCCTCCTGCCCTTCCTCTGCCACCCTCCCCCTTCCCTCCATTTCCCACTCCTCCTCTCCCACCTCCCCTCCTTCCTTCCCCTTCGCTCTCCCACCCTCCCTTCCTGCTTTCCCCTCCTCTCCCACCCTCCCCTCCCTCTTTCCCCTTCCTCTTCCACCCTTCCCTCCCTCCTTCCCCTTCCTCTCCCACCCTCCCCTCCTTCCTTCCCCTTCCTCTCCCACCCTCCCCTCCCTCTTTCCCCTTCCTCTTCCACCCTTCCCTCCCTCCTTCCCTTTCCTCTCCCACCCTCCCTTCCCTTCATCAATCCATCCATCTCCCTTTCATCCCCCTGCATGTCTGTATCTATAGGTCTTTGGGTTCCCTTTGGATCGTCTGCTCTCGTAGGGGCTCAGGATCTATGGCAGATTATGTGGCCCCCCCATTTGGCAGACCCTTTAGGGGCACTCCCCTTTACCTGTCTAGTCCTAGCCCCTGAGATTTCCCCTGAGTATAGTAGTTTCTCCTGAGTTCCTCGCTAGTCTTTGGGGGGGATGTTGATGTGTCAGCCATTGTGCAAGTCTGGGGAGGACGATTCTCATTGCAGTAAGTTCCTGGGTGCAGCAGCCTTACTAGAGTGGAATATCCTGGCCAGCTGTGGGCCTCCCCACTTTTAGGCTCTTACAATCTTACCACTCCTTCTACTGGAAGATTCCCTGAGACAGCATTATAGGAAACAGTCTTTCCTCTGCTCACCAAATGTCCCTTTGTGGTCATCGAATGTTGTGGTGTTGACCTGTCCCATGTTGTAGGATTCTTGAGTTCAGAGTCAAAGATTGAATCCAGAATACCATGTAGAGGATTAAGGTAGAGTTTATTAGAGGATAGAAAGAACTTCAGATGTTGAGTGTCATGAGGGGCAGGTGCCCGGTAGGACTCATGGACTCCAAGCATGGAATCCATGAGAGGCAGGCAGCTGGAAAGAAACTCACGGACTCTAGACGTGGAGCTCCATGGGGGGCAGGTGCCAAAGACGGCTGCCAGGGTCTGGATTATTTACACGCTTAGGCAAACCCAGGAAAATGGCTTTTCCTCGTTGGTTAGCTCACATTGGGGCCCAACCCAGTTGATCTTGTGCCCACCTCAAGGCAAACAGTGTGTTCTTTCAGGGTTAACTCAGCAGTAGGGGATGACCTGAGACCTTCAGAGGCCGCCAGCGTGGCTGCTCTAAACCTGCCTTATTAGGATGGGAAGACATTTGGTTGGCCTGATTCTGGCTGAGCATTTTTTTTTATTCAATTGTGCATGTGTGCTCGTGTATGTGTGTGCGTGCGTGTGTGTGTGTGTGTGTAGAACCATGGACGAATTCGGGAACCACCATGGACCACCTCTACCTCTTCCTTGTTTACTCCGCCCCGGGTCTGGCTGAGCATTTTAAGGTCTCTAGTACTCTGCACTCTGGTGGGTTGTCTCTTTCACTGCTCTTCCATTGCACTAGGTTGTGTCTTATCTAAAGAGAAAATGACTGGATGTAGCAGAGAATTTTTTATCTCTGCATCTCTGTGCACCCTGAAGCGATATTTACTATGATCTTTAAAGTCTATAATAAAAAGAAATACTTCTGGAAGATGTTATCTTTGAGACAGTTTTTTTGGGGTGTGTGTGTGTGGGGGGGTGCATGTCCTCATCCATGCATACACGGATAGAGGCCAGAGGTCAGTAGTGAGTTTCTTCCTCAATGACTCTCCACTTTATTTTTTGTAGTATGGTCTCTCCTTGGTCCTGCGGTTACTCACTAGACTGGCTGTTGGCCACTGAGTCCCTAGGGGTGGCCTGTCTCTGCCCCCAGCACTGGACACATATTTGATACCTGCACCAGGGCTGGACATCCACACTCAGGTCTTCTTGCCACTTAGGTCCTCATGCTTGCATAGCAAGTGGTTTGCACTGAGCCATCTGTCCTGCAGAGTCACCAGCAGGGCATAGGGGATGCTCCTGAAGCAAAGGAAATCTCATCTCCTGATTAAAAATATGGACAGTGGAAGAGTTAAAAGCATGGGTTTTCCATGAAAAACAAGCACGGAAACCTACAGACGCCTAACCCACTGGCTCTCTGGAGCCCCTCAGGGCTACGGCCACAGCCTGAGACCGCGGGATTTCTGTTTATTGGAAGTGCCTTGTGTACAGATTCATGTATTGATTGGATCTATCTATGCTAGATACCAGGAATGTTTCAGGTAGTTTTAGAGCAGCCATGCTGGGACAGGCTCTGAAGGACTTTGAAGATTGTCCCCCACTGTTGGGGTTACCCTCCAGGAACACACCCTTTGCCAACTTCCCCCAACCCTCTGTTCATGAAAGGATGTGGAAATTGGCTCCCCATTGTAGCTAAGCCCTACAGAGTAGTGGGGTCCAAGATCAACCAGGTTGGGCCCCAATATGAACAGACCAATGAGAGATAGAAAACCAAAAGCTCTGATCAGGTTTGCAGAAACTGGAGCTAACTAATGAGGAAAAGCCATGTTTTCCAGGTCTGACTAAGGGTATAAATATTCTGGATGCCAGCAGCCATCTTTGGTGCTTGCTCCTTACGGCACATGCCTGGAGCCCATGAGTTCCTGTCCAGCTTCTTGCCCCTCGTGGATTCCATGCCTGGAGCCCATGAGTTCTCCAGGGCTCCATTGCTCCTTCTGGATTCACGTCTGTGAGCTCCCTTCTTTCTCTCCTCTAATAAACTCTACATGTGTTCTGGTTTCAGTCTTCAACTCCCGAACACAAGAACCCGGACACACAGACCCCAGAGGGACCCTGTATCATGCTGACTCTCTGGCTCTCAGGCTGGCCCTCCAAGCACGCAGGGAAGCTAGATGAGCTCTCCCCAACCCCTTCTCTCCCTCCAACCAATCAGAGGTCCCCACACCCAGACAGACAGATTCCCAGGCTCCACCCCTGATTAGCCCCTGTATATAAATAAAATCTGGCTGGACTAGGCAGTGGATTTCCACTGTCATTTCAGGAGGACAGTGGGCTCTCCCACCTGTTTCCACCCCACTTTTCTCTATTTCTGTCTCTGTGTGTTTCTTTCCCTTTCTGCCTTTTTTATTTCTCGGCCCCAGAACAGCTTCACGGGTTCAGCTTACACATGGCACACTTAGAGAACTTTTAAGAAAGTAAATGGTCAAGCGCCCCGCCCCACATAAAAACCCCTTAAACTCCCCATTCCTCATTTTTTTAATGTCCTTCATGTGAATTGTGGTTGCCATAGGAAATGTGGGAGTGTCTCAACCAGTACGAGCTCGCGCGTGCAGTCAGCAGCGCATGGCTTGCAGAAGCGAAGCACCCTGAGACGTCCTTCCTCATTGTTGCTGTCCATTCACCAAGCAAGGCCTTGGCAGCACTTTGAATGGAAATGCTCTCTAGAGAAAATCAATCTGTTTACCAAGAAAGCGAACGAGCCAAGAATCTGAAGCCAGCATCCACGGAAGTCTCTCTCCTGAGCTGGCAAACCAGGGCACCCAATCAAAAAAAAAAAAAAAAAAAAAAAAAAGGCTTTTTACAGTTCTTAAAGGTGTAAGCATGCCAGGAGGCACTCGTACCTGGAGCCTCTGCCTTTGATTCGCCATGGAGTTGAGGATGACCTGGAATGCCTGACCCTCTTGCTACCACTTCCTGGGTGCCGGGATTGCAGGTGTGCATGCCTGTCTGCTTTACCAGGTCCTGGCGATTGAACCAGCATCTCCTATGTGCCAGGCCACGATGGCACCCCCAAAAACCAAGTGCCAATAAGAAGGCACCTTCCTCAACAGGGATCCTGGGGAAGAAGGTCGGTAGCTCCAGAGTGGTTGCTGCAGCTACCGTTTCTGCTGCTGCGGGACAACACTCAGACCCAAGCCGCTCAAGGGGAGAAAAGGAGATATATATGGCGTACGCGTCCAGGGGGAGACATAACCCATTGCGGCAGGACAGGCATGGCAGAGGGCAGGAGCTGGAGGTCACTGCAGACATCATGGGGGCAGAGGGAGCAAGAAGCAGACCACTAGACCAGGCTACTAGCAGAAGTCGGGCTGGGCTACCCAAACTCAAGGCTCACTCGTCAACTGCCTTCCTCCAGCAAGGCTCCACCTCCTAAAGGTGCCACAACCTTCCCAAATGTTCACAACGCCAGTAAAGAATGCAAACACATGAGCCCGTGGGGGACAATCACATTCAAATCATGACAGTGGCAAAAATCTGGACTCTGAGCCAGCCCAGAGCCTCTGAGCTCTTGCCCTGGAGTGACAAGACAGGGCTGTCCCAGCCAAGGCACATCTGAGGAGCTCTCTGTGCCAGGCAGTCCCCAGTTGCAAACCGGGGCAGTCTGGGGCTGAGCAGCCAGCAAACAAGATGCGCTGGCACAGGAGTGAGCTTGCCCGAGGGCTGGGCAGGCTGGATCTGGTATCACTTTGGGCACTAACTGGATTAATGACCAATAAAATGCTAAGAGCTGCCCGACGCCGCACATTACATGGAGGAAATGTCCGGAAAGGAAAATGCTCTGTGGTGGTCGGTCCACTTGACACCTAGGAGAGAAGTGTCAGGGTCACCTAGGAGGGGTGATCTAGCCTCAGGTTAGTCTCTAAGCACGTGTGTAAGGGATCATCTCGCATACATTAATTGATGTGGGAAGACCCATTGTGATGGTGGGCGGGACCCTTCCCCGGGCAGGGGATTCTGGACTGTGTAGAATGGAGGAAGACACCTAAGCCCCTACATGCAATCATCGCTGTTTTCCTATTGTAGATGTGATATGACCAGCAGCTTCTGGCTTCTGCCACCATACGTGTCCTTTCACACCGTGCCTTGAATTGTGAGCCAGAAGAAACCCGTCCTTAATCTGTTTTGTCAGATCATTTTACTATAGTAACAGAAAAGTAGCTAAAACAACCCCCAAACACTGTGTGTGTGTGTGTGTGTGTGAGAGAGAGAGAGAGAGAGAGAGAGAACTGTGTATTCCTGTGCAGAGTCAAGAGTGACTTTGGCAATCAACCTGAATTGCCTCTGCCTCCTTTTTGCTTCACTCTGGGATTTCCCAGGCTCTACCCACCAGGGCTCCAAGTACAGGCCTAGTGTACTGTTTAGTGTTCTGTCTAGTGTTTTCATGTGGGACCTGGGATCTGAACTCATGACTTTCTGCTTGCTAGGCAGAGTCTTAACCCCTGAGATATCTCTCCAGTCCTCTATCTGGCATTTCTTATGTGCAGTCTGGGGATCTGAACTCAGATCCTTTTACCTTGGGGGCAAAGGCTTTAACCATGGAGCCATCTCCCCAGCCCCACATCTGACTCTTATGCCCAGGGCAATTCCTAACTCTATGCCACTTCTCAGGTGGGAAATCAGTAGCCATAGGAAGCGCCTAGCAGCAGGTCTTGTCTCTGACCCCACCAAGCCAATATCTTGGCACCTAGGTCTCCAGCATCTAGTCCCACATGCCAAGCCCTTCCTTTCCAGGTATTAGTGCAAGTCACAGAGAAATACTTGGGTTATACATTTCAAAGCCTTCATTCATCATTGTGTGTGTGTTGCTGGGGATTGAACCCAGGCCTTATGCATCTGCGCACTCTCCTGCTAAGCTACCGTCATCTACTTAACCTGTTTCCAAGCTGAAGTCTCTCTGTAGAAGAAAACCAGTTTGAGGAGTGTAATGGTTACTCTTAACTATTGCTGTGAGAGAGCATTCAAAGTCAAACAATTTAAAGGAGAAAGGGAGGTTTATTCAACTTACAGTTCCAGAGGGAAGAAACGGACTTACGTGGAGGAGGCGACATGGCTGGTGGCTGAAGCTGGCAGACAAGTCGCAGCACACATCCAGTAGGACAGTGGGTGATGGCTGAAGGCTGGAGGATTCCTGGAGAGTCTCTCTTCTTCTTCCCAGTCTCCTGTTCTGTGGTTCCTTTTGTTTGGTCCTCTCCTGGGAGGTTCCAATGAGATCTAGGGAGGTTCCCATGGGATCTAGGGCTGGTCTTTGTATTGTAAATGTATTGATCCAGATAATCTCCGCTAATTTAGTTAATGCCAGGTCTGTCAAATTGACACCCAGGATTAACTATCACAAGGAGCGACATTATACAATGTTCCTTTGGACATTACACATGACATTGTGGTCTATACAACATTGTGGTCTACACGTGTGCTGGGCCCCATTCATAGCTGTCCCAAGAGGCATGCAGCCTGCTCAAAGCTGCTATCAGAGTCTATTCCCTCTTCCTTCCTGTGGGCTTTAGGGATTGAACTGATCAGGCCACCAGGTTCCTACAAGGTTCCCATCCTTCCTGAGCCATCTCACTGGCCTTAAAACTATATCTTTAAGGGCTGGAGAAATGGCTCAGGGGTTAAGACTCTGCCTTGAAAGCAGAAGGTCCTGAGTTCAGATCCCAGGTCCTATGTAAAAATCCCAGGCAGAAACGGTGGCAGCTTGCACTTCTGGCCCTGTTGGGCAGAGACTAGGAAATGAAGCAAAAAGGAGGTAGAAGCAATCCAAGATGATTCCCAGTCATCCTTGGTCCTCCACAGGGACACATAATGCTCTCTTGCTCTCTCTCTCTCTCTCTCTCTCTCTCTCTCTCACACACACACACACACAGATACTAAATAAATAAATAAATAATTAAAAAGCACATTTTTAGAAAGTCAATTAGAGGGGCTGGAAGATGGCTGTCCAAGCATGAGTTTGGAACCCAGCCCGCCTAGCAACGCTGGATGAACTTGACGTCTGCTTGTTTGGAATCACAGTGCTCAGGAAGGGATCTCGGGGCAGGCTGCTGCTACTGTCTAATCAGTGAGTTCTGGGTTCAAGTGAGATTCTGCTGTGATATAAAACGTGGTGTGCAATGGGGGAGACAGCTGAGGTTAACCTTTGGCCGCCACATGCATGCACACACGTGCAACATTGAACCCCCTCCATGTGCACACACGCACACATACCATGCACACCTGACAGAGAGCAAGATAAAGATAATTACAACTCAGTATGGGGGCTGTCCTGGCTTGAATGTAAATGGTCCCCCATGGGCTCAGGTTTGAATCCCTAGCTTGTTTGGGAAGGTCGTAGCAACTTTAGGAGGTGGAGCCTTGCTGGAGGAAGGCACGTCACAGGGGCGGGACTTGGGGTTAGTTGCCCCTGCCCCGCTTCTGCTAGCAATCCGTTCTCAGCCTCCACGATGGAGGTGACCAGCTGCCTCCAGCTTCTGGCACTCGCCACGCCTTTTCTGCCACGTAGACTGTGTCTCCCCTTTGGAAACATAAGCCAAATAAATCTCCCTTGCTCCCCTTCGGTTGCTTGAGTCTGACGTTGTCTCACAGCTGCAGAAAGAGGAACGGAGACAGTGGTTCCTGCCTTGTAAGCCCAGCACTTGGGAGGCAGAGAGAGATTCCTGTAGTCAGTCCAGCCAACTGCTTCACATCCATGAGCACTCATACACGTGACCACGCCAGCCGCAGCCAGTAACACTGTCCATGGTGCCATAGCCCTAAGCTTGGGGCGCTGTCCTTCCCCAGGGTGGTAGCTGCCTTCCTATTGCACCGGGTATTAGTGCAGGAGCAGCATTACAAGCGCCGCACGTTTGGGAGGCTGGGTCAGGAGTGGGGGCAGGAAGAAGGGGTGCTCATTGTGGAATGCTCTGTTGAGGGGTACAGCTCTTTTGTGGGGCTAGATTCTTGCTTGTGGACCCCAAGACAGAAAGGACATAAACTCATTTGTGGGTAGTGCTTGATTTATTCGTTAAAAAACAAAAACCCAACAGGTTTTATATATACAAAACAAGATGTTTTTGTTTTCAAGGGTTAAAAGCACTGTTTAAAAAGTTGATGTGGGAGCAGGGACGACACGGAGCTGATTCCCCCAGAAGCACTTGTGTGAACGCATATGCACACAGAACCTATTACAGGCAGGTCAAGACTGCTCAGGACAGTGAAGAGATCATAGGGCCCTTGGGTCACAGCGCAGAGGCGGCCGCCGCTCATGGAGGACAGAGGCGTGAACGTTGGCTGCGCTGGGCAGAGAGAAGAGACTTACTAAGACCCAGATATGCAGAGCCAGAAACTCGCTTCATACAACTGAGCCATGGGGCAGAAACATCAGGCGGCCAAATGGAAAACCTCAGGGGCGACAGGAAGAGTCACGATGCAGATGTGTGACCCTGGGGACAGCAAGACTTCTGCCCCCTGGTAGCCACAGGCACCTCGGCATCGCCTGGCCCTCTGCCTTCCTCCTGAGGAGGAGGCTGCAGAGAATCCCGAGGGGCACTGGTTGTAGTGTGTCAACAACAGATCTGGGGTCCCATAGAGTAGGTGTGGTAAAAAGGCTCGGCTTCCATGTCCCCTGGGATGGACTCAACACAGGTGGCCCAAGCCACCTCATGACCACACTACTCACAGTCAAACACAGGACAGTCAAGACACACACGAGTCACGATTAAAAAAAAAAACACGGTCTGTGGCTCCCACGGAGAGAGGCTTATTTGGATGTTAGAATCCTCCAGCCATTCTGGGATGAACTTGAACGCTTGACCATCCAGGTTCGGCTGACCACAGTGTCTGCAGCCCACTGATTTCCACGCGTGACAGGGGATGGCCAGTCAGCTGCTCCCTGGCTCTTGTGCTTTGAAGCGGAACACGGCTGTGACCGCAGCCTCAGGCAGTCACATTAGCACTGCATGAAGCAGGCAGCCGCCGCAGTTCTGAGACCTCAACACAGGCACCACAAATGGCCAGAAGGTAGAGTGGCTTCAGTCTCTGACCCCCTTGGGGACGGTGAGAACCAAAGCGTTCACTAAATCTACCACACACACGTGGACCACGGAGAACTGCAGTTAGGAATGCCCGCGAAATCCAACAATATTTTCCAAAAATATTTCTGACAGCACTTTAAATAATTTACAAAATGCTACCAAAAAAACTCCTATTTACCAGGACACGTCTGTTAAATAAAAACTTTGTTTGAGGTTAGTATACACATTATGTACAGGACTACTGAGAAGGGACCTGGTTTTTGCTAACTACCAGGATCCTACACACATACACACGCAAACACACAATGCATACACATACATACAATGTACACACATAATGCACAGGCAGTGCACACATACAATGTATACATGTGCATACAATGCATACACACACACGCACATACACACACACACGCACGCACGCACACATACACTGCTTCCTGCAGTACAGCTAAAGCCAGGAAGCCTGTCACAACTTCAGCGCTTTGCCCCTCTCTGCGCTGCTGCCCCTGCCCACCACAGAAGGATCGCTGTGCCCACCAGCGTCACTTCCCAAAGCTTCCTGACCCTGGGTGTCCCCGTCGAGCCTGCGTCGATACCTCAGGTCTAGGATGCTGTCCTCCGGGCCGGAGCCCCTCTTGTCCGGCTGTTTGGGTCCCCGCCCTTGAGCCTTCCTGCCCGGCCAGTGCCCACTGGCCTTCTGCACGAGCAGGCGCGGGCTTCCAAACACAGGGCTGCGGCCAGGCTGGGTCTCCCTGAAGGCGGAGAAGGCCGGGCTCTGCAGCGGCAAGTCCAGACGGGGGCTGAAGAGGCCGGCCTGCTTGCCCCCCCAGCAAGCACTCTCCCCAAAGTGGAAGAGCTGGGTTGAAAGAAGGGGAGCAAAGCCTGAGGTGAGGCTGGGCAGGCCTCCAGTCTGTGACGGGAGCCCTTTCTCCTTCTCGTTCCCAAAGACCCCTGTCCACGCATTGCCTCCGCCCGAGTTCAGTGCCCACGGGCTGGGAAGCCTGCTCTTGTGTGCAAAGTCACTCCAGGGGAGGGTGAGGTCCGCCTGGGCTCCCAGGCTGGGAGTCGGCAAATTCTGGCTGCCGTAGTTCAGGAGAAAGGGGCCTCCTGAACCGCCAGCCTCCGATGCCAGTTTGGCACAACCAGGCAGGTGAGCGAAAGCACATTCTGTGGTGGCGGGCTCTGCCCCTCGTGGGCCCTGGTCTTTGAAGACACAGGTGCTTTTCCTACCAGCTGGTGACCCTTTGGCAGAGCTGCTCCCGCTGGCGCTCCTGGGTAATGCCGGCTCGCATCTGCCCAGGGCGGCGGGGGCGCGGCTGGTGGGCTCCGTGCGCGAACAGTCCTTCCCCGCCTGGCTCAGGAGGCTGGCTGCCTGCCCCCCAGCTCTCTCTGGGCCCTTCCTTCCTTCGGCCAGCTGCGGGGTCCCCCTAGCCTTCTGGCTCCGAGTGCATACACCAGGCTGTGGCCCTGGGGGGTGCTCTCTCCTGCAGAACATCTCTGGCCTGGCAGGTCCCCCACGCTCCGGAGCCCCAGGGGGGCCTCCTTGAGCTTCTGAACTGCGCCCGGACTCCTTGGCCTTTTCTGCCAAAAACCTCCTGATCTCCAGCTCGATGCTGTCATCGCTGTCCACGGAGCTGTCCTCGGACAGGGAGCTGGGGCAGGAGGCCAGCGGGGCGCAGCCACCGGCTTCCACGTCCTTGGCAACCAGAGTCCCTTCGGGGCTTCTTCTGGGCAGGACAGGGGGGGCTGCGCCGTCGCCCCCCGAGCTGCTGCAGATGCTCTGTGGGCCCCGGGCTGGGCTGTCCCTTCTGCACTTGGATGGACAGCTTGGCAGCACCAGAGGGCCCCGGTCTTTCCAATCCCCAGAGAGACCTCCCAGCTTCTCTCCAAACCGGGTGTCGGTGTTGCTGAACCTGACCTTCTTCCTGCACGCGGCCCGGGGGTCCCGGCACCTTCTCTTGAGCCTGCGTTTGGATCGCAGCAGGTCCTTGATGGCCGTGTCCAGGTCCTCATCGCTGTCCAGCGAGCTGCTCTTGTCCTCCGAGCTTTCCTTCTCGCCGGCGCTCTTCCCGTCCCCCGTTTTCCCGTGAGCCCCCTGGCTTGGAGACACGTGCGTGTCGCCGAGCCCCACGGTCCTGGGGGTGACAGGCTGGCCCTTGGCCTCGGCCGGTCCTCCTGGCGGCTCTGCGGCTTTGCTCTGGCTGGGTGGGTCCCGCCCATCTTGGCCCGGCTGAGCTGTGCTCTGGCTGCGCTCGCTGTGCGGGGTGCTTCCTCTTGCCCCTCTCGTTTTCTTGGGCACATTAGCACCACCCCCGCCTCTGCGCTTGCGTTTGCAGCGCCCAGATGGGTCCGGTGCCTTAGAGAGAGGGGTCCTGGGGAGCTGAGCCTTGAGAGCTAAAAATGACCGGATCTCCTGTTCGATGCTGTCATCGCTGTCGATGGCACTGCTGTCACCAGTGGCGCAGGGCGGCACGGCCAGAGGAGAGAAGGGTGGGCTTGTGGACGAAGGCTTGTCACTACCCTCCACAGTGTTTGGCAGGATGGTTTTGGAAATGTCCAGGATGGCTTCTGCACACATCAGCTCAGCGGACGTGTCTGCCCGGCACGGGGCCTGTGGCACAGACTCGCTCCTGGTGGCTATGTGACTCGGAGGTGTGGGGGCTTTGGCATCCTTTGGGAACTTAGAGGGGTGGTTGGGGTGCAGGCCCCCCACGGTGGCGTCCATGACCTTCGAGGCTGCTGGCTTCTTCTTGCTCAGGGGTCTCCTGTGGGCTTCGGGCACAGCACTCTGCGGCGCGCTGCCAGAGCTGGTGATAATGGGGGGGTCAGGTCCCCGGTCCTCTCTGAGCTGGCCTCTTGCAGGTGGGTCTCCGCTGGCTTCCTTCCGGGTCTTCTCCAGCTGGTACAACTGAATGGCCTCCTCGATACCATCATCGCTGCTGGAGTCGGACGCCTGCTGCACGGGGGTTGAGCTCCGGCTGCGGCGGCTGCGCTTGGCAACGGTGGTCTTCCTCACCCCCCCCCTGCTCTGTCCAGCCTCTGGTCTGGGGGCAACCGGCCTTGAGCTGGCCAGGTTTTCAGGCTCTGTGGGGACCTTCGGCCGGACACTCCTGGGCTGCGAGGTCACCTTTGCTAGCCGCGGAGGTTTGCGAAAGACAAACTCCTTACAGGGGCCCCTGAGAGCGGATGCAGGTGGGGCCCCCGCCAAGAGCTCTCGGTTCCCTTTAAGCCTGGCAGAACTTCCTTGCGGGTCACACTTTGGGTTTTCATGCTGCTTTTTCTCATCCAGGAAGAATTCTATTTCTGTTCGGATGCTCCGTTCCAAGGAATCCTCGCTGCTCGCGCTGGCTGGGGAGGTGGAGCCCTGCTTCTGGCTGCTTCGTGTGGAGCCTTGGGGCACACAGCCCGGGGCGCGGTGCGGGAGACACAGAGTGGGCAAGGCGCTGCCGTGGAGGGACTCTGGGGGGCCGGAAGTCCCTCGGGACACAGGCCCGGAGCCCCGCCGCCCTTTGTCCTCAGGTACTCTTGGATGGCCTCCTCAATGTCTCGATCCACAGAGTCGTCGCTGTCAGAATCCAGCTCCCAGGAAGCGAGACCTCCAGCCGCAGCTCCATCCTTTCCCAGGGGGTGACAGCCCACTGCCAGCCCGCGGGCAGGGGCTGCAGGCTGTTCCTGGCGCCCGGCAGGGTTGGCGGCCAGCCTGGCATCTCGGCACCTCTCTGCGCGCTGGCCTCTCTGCCCGGCGCGCTCGCCGCTCATGCCCAGGGCAGCCTGGTCTCGCTGCAGCGTGTTGATGACCATTTGCACCCTAGCACTCACGGATGCCCTGGCCGCGTTCTCTTTAGCCTCCGAGAAGCAGTCGGGAAAGTGGAAGCCTCTGGGCTGGCTGAAGGCCTCCCATCGGGATTGGAGCGCCACCACCGGAGGGGCGTTCATGAGGTACATCCTAGCGGGTGGCGGGGTCCTTCACATCCTGGGGAGGAAAGAGAGCGGAGTCCCGGCCACTAGCGACACTAGGTGGACATGCTGCTGGGGCTACAACCCAATGTCCCCGGGGATCCTGGCGTGGCTTACAAAAATTTCCTGGGCTGCGGTGTGCTAGCTACATATATAGGTCTCCACTGCACAACGGAAGGTCGGGCTCTGGGCATACCTATGACGAGTCGATAGTGAAGGCAAAGTCTGAGCAAGCCTGGAGGAGATCATTTGACGGGTATAGTAAGGATGGGACCCTCCCCAGGCAGGTGGGTAAGACACGGGGAGTTGGTGGTAAGCTGGCATTCCTCAGCGCACGATGGACAAACTCGCTGTCTGACAAGTGAAGTCTGGCCCTCTCAGCGACCCCTGTGGATGAGGTGTGACCAGTTCCCTTAGGTGTTGGTATTGGCTCTCCTGCCACACTGGACTAAGAACTGTATCCGAAAAATCCTAAGAAAGAATAAAACCCCCCTCGTTCCCCTGAGCTCTTTGGTCCTGGATTTCCTGGCAACACAAACAAACTACAACTCCCAGTTTACCCACTTGTACCAGGAGTCACTTCCACCCTCTGGGCAGAGCATCAGTAACAGATGCTTACAAATTGAGCCACCTGTTTTTTTCCCCTGCTGGGCTTGTATCTCCCCTGCAGGGAGACACTGCTGTCCTTTACCTCCAAGTTGTCAGGAGAAGCCCGGGTTGTCTGCAGACGCTTCCCTGTGCTTTACCAGAAATGACTGTGAACACATCCAAGGGAGGTGGGCTTCCCGGGAGGACTCCTCCTGGGCATGACTGTCATGCTCCTGAAAAGAAGGTACACAAAACATCACTTCCTCTCTGGACATAGAATCTCAGGGTGTCTGTCTCGCCTGCAGGGGGGCCCCAGGTTTGGTCCCCAGCGCTGGCAGAGCCTTCCCCCACGTGTCTGTGATTACTGCCAGGTGTCTCTTGGAACTGTGAAGATGAGCTCACAGAGCCACTCCAGAGAGGGACCTAATGCGGGCGATGCAGGGTCACTTGGAAAAATACCGGCTATGGGCCAATGAGATGGCTCAGTGGGTAAAGGCACTTGCAGCCAAACCTGGAGACCTGAGTTCCATCCCTAGAACCAACTGGTGAAAGGGGAGGTCTGGCTCTCTCAAGTTATCTATCCTCTGACCTGCACACAGGTAGAGATAACAGAGGCAGAGAACTGCGCTTTCCTGCACAGCTGGCAAGACCTGTGTCCGCTTTGCTTCTAACCTACGGCCTCTCTACAAGGAGTCACCAGGACCTGCAAACGTGATCTGCTGGAGTCTATACTTCCCTGAGAGGTGGACCTGGCCACTGGATCCAGCCCCTCCCAAGTGCGGGGCTGGCACTTAAGCAAGAGGCCACCACAAATTCCAGAACAACTCACTCCCTACTACTGGTGTGAGCTTCAAGAGTTGGCGCCCACCCCTTGCGGCACTCCACGTGTGGAGTCCGTGAGTTCATTTCTAGCTGCCTATCCCTCATGGATTCCATGAGTTCTCTGGGGGGGGAGTGCCCTAGCCCCTCATGGCACTCTACCTCTGGTGTCCGTGAGTTCCATTCTTTTTTCCTCTATAAACTCTACCTTAATCTTTAAAACAAACAAACAAACAAACAACAAATAAATAAATAAAGAGTTGAACTGACATGTGAGAACTTGGTGCAGTCACCTGAACTCCCTTCAAGCTCAGGCTGCCATGCCAAGAAGCTTCAGGGACGAGGTCTTCACTGAGCCACAAGTCCGAAGCATCCCGGGCCAGCTTTTAAAATCGGTTTCTAACTACCAGAATTAAAGAGAAGCAGAGACGTCCAGTTCAGAGAGCAACGTGACAACTTATAAATATACGTTCTGGAAAGATGTATTGTTAACTTCAGAGCTCAAAATTAAATTCTGGAAGGCTGGCCCTGAGCCAAAAGCATTAATTGTAGCTAATTCACCACATTCTTGGGTAGCACAATACGGTGGACCTGTGCTACATACGAGATCCCCTCTGGTTCCGCTACGGGCCTGCTTGCTGTAATGCCTCCCGTCTTTCAGCACAGAGTACCAGGGTTGAACTGGGAGGGTTTGGGGGGGCACGCTTCATTCACTGGCTGGGAGTCATGTGTCCTTTCTGCTGTGATTGTTCCTCAAACTGCCAGGACAAAATGACAGAAACCACGAAACATTTCCACAGTCTAAACCAAGAACATCAACGATTTAGGCCAGGCGTGATGGGAGTCCTTCCATCTGGAGGTAAGAGGACCAAGCATTTAAAACTAATCTTGTTTACACCTTGAGTGCAAAGCCAGCCTGAGCTGAGGGAGGCCCTGCCTCGCCCCCACCCCCAAAAGAACCCGCAGAGATTAGTGCCTTAACAACCAGGTGCAGAGCTGGGGAGAGGCCTCCTCCACATGGGCTTCTCTTCACTCACCTGTTGACAGCATGTAAGAGATTGCAGCGGGCTGGACTTCTAGAACAGTCTTTGGTCCTAGCGGTCTAAGTCAACTTTGAGAGGTGACATCTGGAGAACCTGGAACTGCAGGGAGACTGAAATGTGATCAAAATCAGGGCCCAGACTTTGTCAAACTGGGGGTACCTGGAATCAAGTCTCCAAGGATAGCGTGGGGGTACCAAACCACTGCACCCCAAAAGATTCACGCTTCGGAAGTGAAGGCATGGTATGGGGGGAGGCATGGGGGGCACAAGCCAGATCCAACCCTCACCCAGCACTAGTACCTGCCTTGCATAAATGCCCTGATTCCGGTGGTCACAGTCCCCAAATGGGTTCAAGTTGGGGCACTGTCTCTCAGATGGGGTTAGGGGAGGGCATCCCCATGAAATGGAGACTAGTCTAGGGCAAGGTCGACAGCCGTCCCAGTCAGCCTGGAGTGGATGTGGGCTAGACTCGGTCCCTGAAGGCCAGAGACGCTGCCGACAAGATGAATCCTTCCCGCCGGCCTGAGTGCCAGGCGACAGACCCTCACAGCCGCCGGCGCTTTGCTCCGGAGCCCCGGCCCGAGGGCGCCTGGATCGCCAGCTGGGTCCTCACCAGGTGAGTGCTCGTCCCTGTCCGGGAGGAAGCCGAGTCTCTGGAAGTCTGCTCCCGGCAGTGCTCTTCTGGGATCCCAGTCTGGAGAGCTCCGCCGCCCTTCCGGAAGCTGCGCCTTGCAGGGTGAGAACGCAGCCCCAAGGCCAGCCAGGCCTCGGCGGTCCTGGAAGCGTAGTGGCAGCGGCCAGGGAGCCCGACCCGTCTCTCCCCCGCCGCGGGCCTCACCTGCGCCGCACCTGGGCCCTTCTTCGCCGGGCGGATCTCGAGGAACCCAGGGCGCGGACGACCGGTGGGGCGCGGGAGACGCCTCCGGGGGCCGCGACCCTTGGCCGGGGCCAGCGATCAGTCCCACCGGACACCGGCGGGTGCCCGCTCAGCGCGGCCTGCACGGCGCGCCCGGCCCCGCGGCTCACCCCGCCGCCCGCCGGCGCCCGCGTCCCGGGAGACGGGGGACCGCGCCGGGCCCGGCCCCGAGGCGCGGGGAAGCGCGGCCGGGCGCCCCGCCCTCGGCCCGGCGCCGTAGCGGCCGCGGGGTCCCGCGGGGCCGCCCCTCGCCCGGCGCGCCGTGGGAAGCGCGGGAGGGGCGGGGCCGGCTTGGCGCGGGGCGGGGCGACCCCCCCTCGGGCTGTCCCCTCCCCGCCACCTACCCGCGGCTGCGGCGGCCGCGCTCCGGAAGCCGTGCCCGGTGGCTGGGCATCATGGGAATGGCACGGCCGAGTTCCGGGGGAGGCGCGCGGCCCGGCCGGACCCCCGCCCGCGAGAGCGCGCCCACCTGCCGCCGCGCCGCGCTGGGGCCGCGGGCGCCCGCGCTCGGAAACGCACGGGGAGAGTGCGCGGGGCGGCGGGGGATCGGAGGTGGCGCCCGCCGGCCGGAGTCCGAGCTCCTGGCGGGGACCCTCCGTCGCGCTGTCTGAATCCCCAGGGCCTGGCGCGGCGCCCCGCGCCGAGTGCGCGCAGGGCCGCAGGGTGCTGGGGGTCGCGCGCCGGTCACTCGGCCACGGCGGGGGGCGTGGTCGTGGGAGAGCGCGTGGAGGGCCGCCCGATTCTCGCTTAAAGTACGATGCTTCAGGGCCGGCCACCTGCCCAGCCCAGGGCTTCCCACCTTCAGGCTGGCAGAGATGCCCTTCCTTGTCCACATTTGCACGGAGCTGGGGGTTGACGCTGCTCGGTCTGCACTCGATGCAGCTGGCACTAACGGTGTCCCTCTCCGTGTCCCCAGGCCGCCTTTGGCTCTCTTTCCTGGATGCTTCTGTGTGTCTGCCCACAACGCCCCGCAGGCTTTAGATTTCATCCTACACTTAGAAATGTGGGACACCCCCAGGCTGGTAAAGGATAAGTAACCCAGGCTCATGCCTGGGGCTCGGGTGACCAGCTCCACGTGCCGTCCTGTGGCTCAGTGGAGGAGGTCGACTCCTGCCAACACCTATAAACGGGCTTATTGAGTTGAGTTCTCTTCTGTGCTTCGTTTAGCTCAGCATGTGACTTTGGAAATCAACTAATTTTGTTTGGCTTTAAAAAAAATTGCTCGAGACATTTGTGGAGCTCGCTGGTATTGACACCCTTAGGCATCCTCCTGGCTGGTAGCTGGACACGTGACCTGACTAGTGAATGCCAATGAGAAGGGTGAAGCCCAGAGACTGCTTCAGAGAAAGACCACTTCCCTCCCTCCCTTCCTCCCTTCCTTTCTTCCTTCCTTGTCTCAGAAATAGCAGCTCCTAGCTGAACAGCCAGATAATTTGGGGGGTCAAGAAACACATTAGACATTTTAATGACTGGAATAAAGATGTTTTTCTCATTATAAATTGCATTCATTAGTAAAATTTGAAGAGAATAATCTAATTAACAGCATTACCCCCCAGAGAGATGGACTGCTAATATTTCGGGGTGCTTCTAAGCAGCCCTTAAGCTAGTGCTGACGAAAACATTTCTGGGTGTCCTTGGAACTGCTCTGAGCACACCACTGGGACAGATCTCTGGAAGACAGCAGCCCACTGGGCTCTTTCTGTTCTGGTGTTACTCTTTGACTCCTGAACAGAAGAACCAGGACACGTAGTGACCCCAGAGGGACCCGGAACTTATTTGGTGAGCACAACCAGGAGATCATACTCAGGGGAGCTCACCCTACAAGTCAGCAGGACTGGCATAAGCAGCCTGATGTCATGGATGCCCCCTATCCCCCAGGCCACCCCAGGAACCCCACAGAGAACCTGTGCCCCCACAGGCTTTGGGAGGAGGTGACCGGCAGAGTCGCAGTTTCTTTCAAGTCTTCCTTCGTTCCTTCGTTCCTTCGTTCCTTCGTTCCTTCGTTCCTTCGTTCCTTCCTTCCTTCCTTCCTTCCTTCCTTCCTTCCTTCCTTCCTTCCTTCCTTTCCTTCTTTCCTTCCTTTCTTTTTCTTTCCTTCTTTCATTTTTATTTATTTGTTTATTAGAGAGAGAAAGGCACATACATATACCCCGTGAGCTTCCAGGAATTGAACTCAAGTCCCGTGTTTGAGATCAGGCTCCTTTGAGAGCTGAACTCTGGGGACATTTGGGAAGCATCAGTAGTCAAGGCGAGCCCTGAGCAGGCCTGCAGGAGATCACCCACTGGGCTAGGTTGCCAGTCCCCACGTCAATTTCATGCGCATGTGGCAGGCCATGGGGGAACACAGAGCACGTCCACTGGAGAGGGAGCCTGGGCAACCATCCCGAGCCCAGCAGTGACCCTCCCAGTCAAAAGCTGCTGATTCCCTATTTCAGGCTGCACTTTGGTGAACACCATAGAACTTCCAGACACAACGTAGTAATTGTGTAAGAGGCTGACGTTGCATAACCTATATGTGAAGACCAGAAATAGAGTTTGAGGCTGCAGGATGAGGATGATGGTGGGTGTGATGAAGGAAGGGTGCTTCCAAGAGGGCAAGACTGGCACTGCGTGAAACCTGGGAAGCGCAGGCTGGTCTTGAACGGTTGCAGCCCTCAGATACCTAAGTGAGCTGCGCTCAGGCTCCATGGCAGAAGGATCCGTCTGCTGCCCCGAGTCTGAATTTCGTGAAGAGAATTTAGAGCCTTTTTTTTTGTATAAAATTCTTATGTCCTAAGATTTGGGATGATGACATGACTCTTTGAGGTATGATAAAGGTTTATCGTGAATGTGTGTGTGTGTGTGTGTGTGTGTGTTTGTGTGCGTGTACGTGTGTGTCACAGGATACTGGGTGTCCCTGTGGAGGACCAAGGGTGTCTTCAGGAATCATCCTGGATTGCTTCTAACTCCTTTTTGCTTCACTCTGGCATTTCCCAGTCTCTACCTACCAGAGGCGGAAGTGCAGGCTGCTGCCATTTCTGCCTGGAGTTTTTACGTGGGACCTGGGATCTGAACTCAGGACCTCCTGCTTGCAAGGCATTTTAATCCATGAGCCATCTCTACAGCCCTACTTTTAATTTTTTTAAATTATTTTATATTACTCAGGAGAGACAGAGAGACAGAGTATGTATGCAATGCACGCCATGGTGCACTGTGAAAGAGGGCAACTTTCAGGAGTCTTTTCTCTCCTTTCACCATGTGGACTTCAGGGATTGAACTCAGATCTTCAGGTTTGTGAGCAGTCTCCTCACCCTCCAAGCCATCTCTCCAGCCCCTGAGTTGCTTTTCAACTACGTTGGCAGAACCATCAGAATGGCAGGTTACAAATAAGCAGGGAGGTCTCTGTCCCAGCCTTAGATGCTACCTGATGACCCTCAGCCGCTGCAGACCAGAGTCGTGGTCTCGAGACCAGGGCTCCCCAGGACCGGGCGGAGAACAGAACACACAGGGCTCCCTCTCGTCCGAGTGAATCCTGAACCCGTTTATTGAAACTTTCGTGACAACTTTTATACAGAAAATTTTGGGATAGAGAATGTTGCATACACAATAGATAATCAGCAAAATCACCTTCAGGGTGGACCCTTTTTTCAAGAACCTAACCCATTGCTTCAGGGCAAAGGCACTTAACAGAAACATTCATTATCTAATCTATAATGCTTCACTGGATAGCTATGGGGCTGAGCCCACATTTTAACAGAGACTGCTTTCTTTTAAAATACAGAGGCAGAATGTTCTCCTATTGATTTTAGCAAGGAACATATTTTACAATTAACTATAGGAATCCTCAACACCCCATAAGTCCCAGCGTGAGCTTTGGCTGTTGTCCTCTCCAGGTTGATACTCTCAGTCAGGCAGGTCGACATAGGCACCAGGAATGGCAGCAGGTTCTAACTTGGGAAGATGTATGCAGCTCATGGAGTCTCTACTATCCAAGCTTGAACCACATCTCAAAGGGGGGCTTGACTTGAATACTCAAGGCCCATAAGCTATAGCTGGTTCTGTCGATGGAGCACTGAGGTATGCACTGAAGAAAAACACTTAAGCAATATAATTATTAAAAGAATAACTTCTATAATAGAATCCTTCTATTCCTTTAATAGTAAGGTTGCTTATGTCTTCCTTTGAGGAATTCCAGAAGTGTATTGCCATCAGTTAGATGACCCATCTGTGAACCATGCATACTCCAAACCTGGGGTCCAGTCAGGCCCCATATGCCAAGGGTGTCTCTTTCGGGGCAGAGGCGATCATTGGTGGGAGTACACTCAGATGGTCCATCTCTGTGATTTCTCATAAGAGTGCTGTTTGGGGTAGGAAAGACACGGCCCCCTTTGCTTCTGACATGGATTCTCCCAGTTTGGATTGCAAATACCATCTCCAGGGGCAGTCTTGGCATCTAGACTTTCTGGCATGATGGTCTCTTCCTTGGCCTTCAGCCAGGGTAAGAGGGTATCACAGCTTCTTTTAAGGTTCCAGTGGACTGAGATGAGAGCATAGTCTTGTACTTCTGGAATTTCTGAGTTAGTACATAGGTGGGAATCTTACCCAACCTATGTTTTAAGACTCTAGAAGTTATTCTCTAATTTCCTTAAAATCAGTGCACACATTTTGGCTAACAAGTCTACTTATTATAAATGACTAGACATGAAATTTCCATTTAGTATTTGACTAAACTTAAAAAGCAGGCTTCTCTAGAACAGAGCAGGAAGCTAGTTCCAAAAAACCCTAAGAAAGGGCACTCCTAATTCCCAGAAGAATTCCTGCCAGAGGCAAAACTTGAATTGTCCCAAAAAAACCAAAACCTAGGTGAAGGGCACTCCTAATTCCCAGAATTCTTCCTGCCTGAGGCAAAACCCGAATTATCTAGGAAGAGAGTGCCCAGCCCCTGTTCATGGGCGTTACTGTGACCTTCCTCAGGGGACAGGCTTTAGGCCTGTGCTGGAAAGAAACACCAAGGCCTGACAATTCCCATATTTTTCCTTATTTCTCTAAAATAAAGCCATGTCCTTATCCCAAAACATGTTACTTTGAATCCACCTTTTCCAAACTGAGACATATTCTACCAGTTTAGTTGGATAGGGACGCGGCACTCAGCCATTTAGTTGGTGGAAACTAATTGATTGTGTGTTGGAAAGGATTTACCTCGTAGTCACAGCAACGTTCAATCACATACAGAGGTGAACAATAAATGGTTACAGACAGCCCTAGATAATTTGGCTCTAGACTTGCAACAATCCCACCTCTCCTTGTCATCTTTGAGTCTCTGAGCAATCAATCCACCTCGCAGGCGCAGCGTCTTGCCAGGAAAGTACGTTGATACTTTTCTCAGGCATTGTTCTGAGCAGCCAGAAAAGTAGCTAATCTGGCCACCCATGCTGACCTGGGCCAGCTCCTCCATCCCTAAGACATAACCTAGCTCCCTGAGGGGCTATCTGCAGCACCATCAGCATGTGAATTGGGGAGTTAATTTTCCAGCACAGAAACTTTGGGGGGCACTCACACCCTTGCAAAAGAGGCCAGTGAGGCAGCCAGGAAATGCAAAGGGGTCTCTCCAGGGGCATCCTGGCCTTCCTCATCACTTCGGCCAGGAGGCACATCCCTCCACTTGGGCTGGGGACTTGCACGTTTTGTTTTTCTTCTGAGAGGAGGACTTGCTAAGTTGCCCAGGTGGAACTCACAATCCTCCTTCTGCCTCAGTAGCTGGGCTACACCAGCCCATGCTTCTCTTTGCCCCACAGGTGGGCAGGTGTTGCAGTCTGGGCACTGCGGAGATCCTGGGAGTGGGGGTAAGAGAGTGCAGAGTCAATGACACAGATTGCGAGAGTCAGGCGAGTGGCAAAGCAGGCTTGTTTATTGGGGGTATTGGGCTTGCCTATATACACCCACCCAACATCCCATAGGTGCCAGCGGGAGCTTTTGCTGTGTTGTCCTGTCCAGGGTGGTCCTGTCAGTCAGGCGGTTTGACGTCAGCACCAGGCGTGGCAGCAGATTCTAGCTTAGCTCATGAGGAAGTTCTACCTGCACGTGTGGCCCATTTCAGACATACAAGCCTGCCTGGTCGTGTTCCTTCTGCATATCCACCCTTTTTATTTATTTTGACAGCCTAGCGGGAGCCAGACTTCTTTGCTCTGACCTTGTTGACCCCGCCTCGAAGGGAGTCCAGCAGACAGACTGTGCCTGTCTTAGGTCATCCTGTCTCATAGGATCTTCCTACCAGCCCTCGAAAGACCTCACCTCTGGAAGGCATGTCAGATATATGGATAGTAGATTAGACTGAGGCCTCACGGATCTCTGCAATCCAAGCTGGAACCACGTCTCTAGGGGGCCATGGCTTGGATGTTCAAGGGCCATAAGCATCTGTAGCGTGGTCTTGTTGATGGAGCACTGCCACAAGATGTGCTGAAGAGAACACTTAAGCAATATAATTAATAAAAGGACAATTCCTCCTGTGATAGCGTAGGTTACTATCCAGGAGGGATCAGACAGCCTTTTAAAGTTGTTCCAGATTCTGGTTATGAACCCAGCATTTATAGGCAGAGGGGCCATATGGGTCATGTTAATATGCTCTATCTGTTGGCTCAAAGTCAGTGAGTAATTAAGGAAGGCCTGAGACCAAGGCCCCTTGATGTACTGAGAAAGTTGTTCACGAGCCTTGGAAATGTTGGAGACCCGATAAGGTGTGCAGCATATGGAGGCATATCAAGGGTCACACGAGGCAAGAGCGAGCCTCCGAGCAATTGCAGGCTCCTCAGCTGAGAGATCTACTTGTTGCTGTGAGGTCACGATAGCATTATAAAAATCACGATTGTGGATATGGGCTTGCCTATATAACCCCACCCAGCATCCCATAAGTTCCAGCGGGAGCTTTCTGCATTATCCTATTGATTCACAAGACTTTGGCTATCCAATGCTGAAGCGGTGGACTGTGCCAGGTCATTAAGTGTCACCGTCAAAATGGCCAATTGGACCAAACTGACAGAGTGGTGGCTATAGAGGCGACGGCAACAATGATCATAGGGAATCTGAAAAAAGCAGTCCTTGATATCCAATACTACTATATGGTAGGAGGACGGTATAACGCTGGATGCGGTAGGCCAGCCCGAGTAGTCCCCATCTTTTTCATTTGTTCATTGATTGCTCTCAGGTCCTGTAAGAGCCTACAACAGCCTGATATTTTCTTGATGACAAATATGGGAGTATTGTGCCTACTGGTTGAGGTTTCTAGATGTCCCAATTTAAGTTGTTCCTCAATTCATTCCTTAAGGGTGGCGAATTTGGGTTCAATTATTGGCCACTGCTCCACTCACATGTCTTCGTCCGAGAGCCAAGTCAAGGATATGGGATCAGGTACCCGTTAGATGATGACTCATGATGGGCAGTGGCTTCTAGAATTGGGGCGATTTGAGGATGGAAGCCTGAAAGGCCAATCTTATCATGAACCACAATGTCATTAGCATCCACATCTTCTAGAATTTCCCTTCCCCAGAGGTTACGAGGGATATCAGCAACAACTGGGGAGAAGGAACCTTGATTGTCATTTAAGTCTTTCCAGTGAATGGGACGAATTGTAGTCCCAGTCTATTGTTGCCCTCCCTCCCCACTGCAATGGGGACACCTGTGTGCTTCAGTCTCAGTAAGGATGGTAACATCGGCCCCTGTGTCCACCAGCCCCGTAACTGGAATACCATCAAGGTACACGGTCGTCGTAGGAGAATGTGGAAAAATGGGCCAAGTCCAGAGTACCTTAGGATGACATCTTTCCCCTCATATTGACGGGGCTGAGGGGCGCCCCCTGGGAGTTTAAATTAGCCTCGGCATTCTGCTGGACAGTCACGGCCCAGTGGAATCCCTTGTTACATTTTGGGCAGTGGGTCTGGGGACAGGCATTAGGACAGTCCCTCCGGATGTGACCTGTCTTACCACAGCTCCAGCAAGTACAGTCTGCCGGGCTCGTTTGGGGTGGGTGGTCAGGAGGTCGCTGCCTGTCCGACAAGAGGGTGTCAATGGAGGTGGTGAGGGCTGTTACGGGGCTAGCCCCCAGACCCAGATTTCTAGTTGCCATCACCCCCTGGTGGGTATCATCATTTCGGACAGCAGCCTCTGCATTACGGGTAGGAGCATTAAGGCCCTCCCAAACTAATTGTTTGATTAACAAATCTCTAGTGGGACCTGGATCTGCCCTATGCTCTATAGCTTCTGTCACTCTAGCAAGGAAGTCCGTGAAGGATTCCCCCAATTGCTGGATGAGGTTACGGAAGTAAGCAGAAGGGTCTCTTGGGGGTGCAAATCTTTAGGGCCTAGAAGGCCAGATCAGACACCTGTTGAAAATATGCACCCAGACCTATGGTGGACTGTGAGACGGATTCAATATATTGCCCACGACCAGTGAGCATATCCAGGGTGATGTTAAGACCACATTGAAGGTTGAGACAGGCTTGTGCTTCTGTCTGATCATCATATGCAGAGCGCCAATTCAGGAAAGCGGCTGGTTCCAAGACTGCCTTAAGGAGATGATACCAATCATAGTGGGTTTGGAGCTGCATGGCCCATTGGCGTAGGACCTGTTCAAAGTATGGGGAGTCAGAGCCTGACTCATTGGCTGCCTTTCAAATCAAGGAAAGATCAGTAAGTGGCGTAAGAACTCAGGCTGGTTGGCCGCATTGGGTCCAACATTAACAGGGAAAGCTTCCCTTTGCAGTCCAGGCACCACAGTAAGCAGAATGCTGGGAAATTGTGGGCACACCTAGAACATAGGGGCTTGGGGCACTGAAAGCAGAGATGGTGCTCCGGGGGCTTAAGGGCCGGACCCAGTCATAGGAGCACAGGGTTCTCCGCAAGAGTACGGTGGAGGGGAACCAACCACCTGCAGGGATGGGAGGCTGATCTGCCTGATGTAAGTGTGGGGGCTTCGGGGGTATTGTCACAGTTTTGTCCTCCTCCTCTCCATCTGAGGAGTGGAGGTTCTAGCAGTGATGCCCAGAGCGGGTGGCGGTGAAGTGATGGACAGGTTAACACTGGCCTGTTCTTGGCAATGTTTGTTATGGGCAGCGATAACCTCCTCCGGTGAGGACGATTTGAGGCTAGCTATGATGGCAAGGAGGATGGGGACAAAGGGGACTGAGGTCACAATGCCCAAGCCTACCTCCCATTTTCTAGTAAAGAAAAGCACCCTCATCCATAGATCCAGTCCCCACACATATTCTCTGGGGAGATTCAAGGTGCTAAAATCACAGCCTTATCCCAAAATTCCTCCAGGCCAGCAGACTTAACCTTGAGGCCTCTAGTCACTAGGAGAGATTTTTAAGGCACATATTTGGGGATCCTTACAGTGTGAGGGGAGGTTGCTCATTTTTCTAAAGAATAGAGACAAGACTAAAGAGGAACAGACGAGACAAGGAAGGTTCGGACCCAAATGTCTTGTGCTTAGTGCGGAACTTCCGTGGTTCGTTAGGCCATGGCCATACGCCCACATGGTGTCTCTGGAGGAGGAGGGTTGATCGGGAGACTACTCCAGGGTTCCATCTTCTTGGGGGCCAGCCCTTATATGGAGACTCTGGGTGAACTCGAGCCGAAAATGTATACCTCCCTATTGGCGGACACAGAGAAAGCGAAAGAAACCTTCACGCTCACTTCTTGCGAAGGTAAAGAACATTAAACACAAAGGGGCCAACTTACCGAAATACTGCCGATGGGGGCACAACGCTAGTGCTGTGAGGAGAGAAGTGCTATTGCGGAAGCCCCACGTTGGGCGCCAAGATGTTGTGGACCCTAGGGGTGGGGGTAAGAGGGCGCAGAGTCAACGACATAGACTGCGGGAGTCAGGCAAGTGGCAAAGCAGGCTCACAGACTTGTTTATTGGGGGTATTGGGCTTGCCTGTATACCCCCACCCAACACCCCATAAGTTCCAGTGGGAGCTTTTGCTGTGTCGTCCTGTCCGGGGTGGTCCTCTCAGTCAGGCAGTTTGACGTCAGCACCAGGTGTGGCGGCAGGTTCTAGCTTAGCTCATGAGGAAGTTGTACCTGCGTGTGTGTGGCCCATTTCAGCCAATACAGGCCTGCCTGGTCCTGTTCCTCCTACAGGTAGGTGAAGTTGTTCTGATGAATCGGAGCCTTGCTGAGGTGGAGGAGGCACGTGGCACCTGTGGGTGGCCATGCAATGACCTTTGTCATGGTCACAGAAACCCAGGCCCCCTGCAGTGATCAGGGGGTGTGGGAGTCTGTGTTTGCTCTTTGTCCCTTCATTCTGGAATCATACTAACTTATTCTTGAGAGTATAGGTTTCCACTTTCACTTCATGGTTTTGAACCGTTCTCTCTCTCTTTCTTTCTTTATCTCTGTTTTTGTTTCTCCTTTCTTCTTTCTTTCTCCTTCCTTCTTTCTTTCTTCTTCCCTTCTTCTCTTTCTTTCTCTCTTTTTCCTTCCTCTCTCCCTCCTTCCTTCCTTCCCTCCTCCCTTCCTTTCTTCCTTCCTTCTTTCCTTCCTTCCTCTTTATTTCTTTTCTCTCTCTCTCTTTTCTTCCTCCTTTCAGCATTTCATAAGTGAATATGTTCTTATTTCACCCCTTATTACCCAGTCTCATCCCTACTCCTTTCCTCCTCTGTAACCCTTCTTCCTAGCTGGCTCTCTTCTGCTATCTTGTCTCTTTGCCTCTGCCGCCCACTGAGTTGTATCTGAGTTGCCTTTGGTGGCACGTACCTTACTGAGTGTGAGTGCATCCGCCAAGGAAAGGTCCCTCCTTCCCCCTTCCCCCATCCAGCATGAACCCTCAGTAGTCCCTCAGGAAGTCGTGGGTCTTCTTGAGAGCTTGTTCTTCCACAGCGAGATGCTGATAGGCAGAATCTTGTGTAGTCTGTGTGGAAGCAGAAGGTGCTGCAGTGAATTCCTGGTGCCAGCCCTGCCCTGGCCAGAGGATGGTGACTGGCAGACCTCTCTCCTGCCCTCTCTCCCTCCCTCTCCTCCCCTTTCCCCTCCCCTCTTTCCTCCTCATTCTCCTCCCCTCTCTCCTTCCCCTCCTCCCTCCCTCTGCCTTCCCAGCTCCCTCTCTCTCCTTTCTTTCTCACTCCTGATAAAGGTGAAGAGGGAAGGCTGACCCACTCCGGAGTCCCACAGAGGTCCTGGGTGCAGGGAGCATTGTAGGGAGCCCACCCCCTTGATGTGCCTTCCCCCAGCAAGACTGTATTAAAGGTGCCACAACTTTCCCAAACATTAACATCCACTAAGGATTTAAACACAGGAGTGGGGGGGGGGGACACAACACTTAAACTATGACCCTGACCCTCCTGCCTGCACCCCTGAGCTCTGGTACTGTAGGGACACACCGTTCACATGGATTGTGTGGTGTTAGGCAAGTACTGACTAGCTGAGCTACACCCCAGGCTCCCCCCCCCCCGTTCTTCCCAAACTGGGGAGACTGTGCTTGCGGCTCCCAATCTGACAGTCACATTGTCTTGAGATCCAGGAGACCATAGTTGCTCAGCCCTGGTGCATCCCCAGCCCCATTAGCACTTGCAGCCTCTGCTGCCAAGGGTAGAGACAACAGGATGCCCACAGCTGCCCATAAGGGATCAGCCCTGTTCCCAGCCAAGCCCTGCCTGGCACCCTCTGAGGCACCTGGTCTGGCTCTGCCCTGGTGGAGAAGCAGAAAGTGGCCTGGACTCGCAGATCAGCAGGCTGGTCTTTAAACAGGACCTGGAAAGAGGAATCAATTTCCCATTGATCCTTGTTCCGCAATTTTCCCTGACCTGGCTGAGTTGCTAGAAATAGTGAAGCTTTGCTTGAAATGCTACACAGAGGAAGAAGACTCTCTTCCTGCTGGAGTTCCACAGGGCTGCCTCCTCCTCCTCCTCCTCTTTCCCTGCCTCTCCTCCTCTCCTCTCTTCCTTCCGCTTCCTCCTTCTTCCCTTCTCTTCCGCCTCCTCTTCCTCCCTCTCCTCCTCTTCTTGTCCCTCCTCCTCTTCCTCCTCCTCTTACCAGTCCTTTTTCCTCTCGTTCCTCCCCTCTTTCCATCTCTTCCTTCTCTTCCTCCTCCTCTTCCTCATTCTTTCCTCTTCTTTCCTCTCCTCTCGTCCGCTTCTTTCTCTCTTCTGCTCTCCTCTTCCTTTCTCCTCCCCTCCGTCTTCCTTCTTCCTACTCCTCTTCCTCTTCCTCCTTCTCATCTTCCTTTCCTCCTCCTTCTTGCCCTTTTCCTTTGCCTCCTTCTTTTCTCTTCCCCCCTCCCTCCTCCTTCTCTCCACTCCTTTTTCTCCCCTCAGTCTTGTTTTGCAGCCCAGGCTGGCCTGGGAGTCTCAGTCCTTCTTCTTCCACCTCTCCAGAGTTGGGGTAGATGCTACTCAAGCCTGAAGCTAGTCTTTACTCCCAGCTGATGTATGAGGAGCTGCAGGACTGGGGGGGGAGGCGCTTCTGAGAAATCCATAGCCCACCGGGGAGCTGGCTTGGTGGCTCAGGTTCAGGCAGGAAGGGACCATCACTTGCAAGTAAGTCAGGGTGGTGGAGGTCAAGGACACACCGAGAGTTACTATCCAGAGGAGCCCTGGCAGCCCTCCAGGTTGATCCAGAGCCCTCTGGACCCTCGAGAGGAAGGGTGGCAGCTGGAGCCCCAAAGTCCTTGGCTGGGGATCACAGGGCGGGAGGATGCTGAACAGAGGAAGAGGCGAGACTTTCACCTGGAGAGGAGGCGGCTTCCCAGAGAAATGCCCAAGCACCGATGGAACATAGGCTGCATCTTGGGAGACCTTGCTGGGGACAGAGACCCCAGGCTGTCCCTGCCTCACCTGCTGAGGGCCACGAGTGGCCATTCCAGATGCCTGTCCAAGTGAGGACCACCCTGACTTGGTGAAACACCCAGGCAGGTCACCACAGCTCTACCTACCAGCACCTCCTGCTTTCTAATGTAGCCACGCTCCAAACTCAGCTAGACTCACCAAAGGACAGAATGGCTGGAACTCAAGATCTGATTGCAGGGGGCATGTTGGAAGCATGAACCTCCCCCATCCTGCCCACATAATTCTGGAGTCAGGCCCCCCACACTGCAGCCAGCTTCAAGAGCTCCCCATCTCTCCAGCACCAGGAACCCCAGGCTGTCAGCTTGGAGTGTAACCTTGACGGAG
Source organism: Typhlomys cinereus (assembly GCA_023101885.1). Classification (NCBI taxonomy): domain Eukaryota; kingdom Metazoa; phylum Chordata; class Mammalia; order Rodentia; family Platacanthomyidae; genus Typhlomys; species Typhlomys cinereus. The sequence goes on from JALPQD010000039.1 coordinate 8,155,071, forward strand.
GGCAGCATTCCGAGGCTTCCTGTGGTCCCCTGACCAAATGGATGCCTGTGGGAGGTGGCAGACTTCATTCACAACCACAGACTTCATTCACAACCACAGAGCGCTTCTCCCTGCTCACAGTCTCTCTTGTGATTGGAGCAGTCTCTCCATTCAACACAAGGGCAGGGTTGGATCAAGCCCAGAGACTCCAAGAAGGCATGAAGGTAGCTGAGGGCCCCTAGAACATCGGGAGACTCAGAGGGGAGAGTACTGGAAACTATATACATTGTATCAAGCACTGATACTAGATACACTGTATCGAGCCATAGATACATTGTATCAATCCATAGATACTTTGTATCAATTGCTGAGCTGCATCAGGAACCATTGGTGCCTCAGAGTTGGGTGAGACAGGGCCCAGGAGACGGGAGACAGGGCCCAGGTGCAGTGGAGCACCTGAGGGCCTGTGGGAGCCCATCAAACTGTCACGGTCAGGAAGGCATGGCTGCCTAGCCAGGTGAGAACAAGACACTGACCAACTCTGGTGATCTGAACCTGCAGTGGCACCAGGAGGGGCGGCTGAGTCAGGAGTGCCACATGGGGGACCAGAGGGAGTTGCAATGGGGAAGGGGCTGTGGCTTGCAAATTCTGCTTCTTGACTGACGAGGGAGCAGGTCCCTGAAGAACTCACTCAACTGAAGACATTTCCAGTCTTCGGTGGCTTCCAGGCAACACTTGGGTAGCAGAGCAGGCCATGTGCCCATGCCCTGGTCCTGGGTTCTGTGGCCCTAGGCTCTGTGGCCCCCAGGCTCTGTGGTATCCAGGCCTTGTAGTGCACGTCCTCCTTTCACTCCAGGTTCATCTGGTACCCAGGAGCATCCACTGCCACCTACTGGTCACAGGTCACTATTCCCCACTTGCCGGTTTGGTCATAGTGTAGTGGTATCCTTAGGGGGCGCGGCAGCCTCTTTCCTTCCTGTCTTTGTTTCTTTTCTTCTGGGGACAAATACTTCTGTTGCCTCTGGCAAGAGGCTTTAGCATGAACCTCCTGTCTTGGCCTAAGGTCCCTCCAATCAGACCCTGGGCCAGAAATGAAGACCTTCCTGAGCCTGAAGTGAGTGTGGGGATAACATGGGAGCCCAGAGGGGAGAGCTCTGGAACTAGATACATTGTATCAAGCACTGAAACTAGATACACTGTATCGAGCCATAGATACATTGTATCAATCCATAGATACTTTGTATCAATTGCTGGGTTGCATCAGGAAGCACAGGGGAGGAAGGGCAGCAGAGAGGCAGAATGTGTGGTGGTCAGAGGACAACTTTTGGGAGTCAGTTCTCTCCTTCTACCATGTGGCCTCTGAGGATTAAACTCAGGCTGCCAGGTTTGCTTACAAGGGCCTTTTTCTCCTGAGCCAGACCAGAGCCCACCAACACGGAGCCACCTGGGAGAATTAAGGTAGAGGTTATTAGAGGAGAGGAAGAACAGAACTCATGGACTCCAGACATGGAGTGCTGTGAGGGACAGACGCCCTGGAGAACTCATGGACTCTAGACATGGAATCCATGAGGCAAGGAGCTGAAACATGCTTGTGGACTCCACATGTGAAGTGCCCCGAGGGGCAGGTGCCCTGTCATAGTTGGGCACAGGTGTCAACTTGACAGTTGAGGGTTTGAGCTCTGGACACATTTGTAGACAATTAGTGGTTGAATTAAGCCCAGAGCAAACCTGCAGGAGATTGTCTAGCTGATGGGGAAGGTGGGTGGGATTAGGCCCTAGAATAAAATACAGACAGCTGGTTGAGAAAGTTGGCATCCTTTTGTATACTTGACCAGACATGCTGGTCTGGTTTGGCAAGTAAGGATTGTCCCTCTCTCAGCAATTATGTAGAGATGGTGTGGCCAGTTCCCTTGGCCCTGGTGCGGTGCATGCTCTCCCATTAAGCTGCACCACAGACTGTAACTGGACTATCAATAAGAAAATAAACCCCGGGGTTGGAGAGGTGGCTCAGGGGTTAAGTTTTTGCCTTGCAGGCGAAGGTCCTGAGTTTGGATCCTAGACCCCACCTATAGATGCCAGGTGGAAGCAGGGACAGCCTGCATTTCTGGTCCTGGTAGGGCGGAGCCTGTGAATCCCGGGGGCAGAGTAAACAATGAGGAGATGGAGGTGGTCTATGGTGGTTCCCGAATTTGCCTGTGGTTCTATACACAAACACACACACACACACACACACACGTGCACAAGTGAATAAAAAAATTAAAAAAAAAGAACCTTGATCCCTTAAGGCCTTTGATGGTCATTTATGAGCAACCAATGGGGGGGGGGACTGCAACACGCCCCAAACACAACAATTTAAAAATCAAACCTGTATATCAATGTGATTTTAAAAATTGATATGTGCCAGGGAATGATGATAAGAAAACTTCCAAGTCTTTGTTTTCTGTAATAAAACTGTTGCTACATGGGCGGAGAACTTCTAGGTACAATTTGTAAGTCAGTCTCCAGTCTAAGCTAAGGTACAGGTGTTTGCATCTCTGTGTGTGTAGGTATGTGTCTGTGCGCCTCTGTGTGTATGTATGTGTGTGTGTCTGTCTGTGCCTCCATGTGTATGTCTGTGTGTGTCTGTATCTCTATGTGTGTGCATGTGCGTGTGTGCGCATGCGCTTGTATGTGTGTCTGTGTGTATCTGTGTGTCTGTATGTGTATGCAGGTGTGTTCATGTGTATATGTGCATGTGTGTGTGTGCATGTGTATATATATGTGTGTGTGTGTGCTTGTATGTGTGTCTGTGTGTCTGTATGTGTATGCGGGTGTGTCCATGTGTATGCATGTGCATGTGCGTGTCATGTGTGCGTGCGTGCGTGCGTGTGTGTGTGTGTGTGTGTGTGTGTGTGAATTCTCATGGTCATTTCTTCCCCAAGAACTGAGAAGTGACTTCAGGACACAACTCAGCTACTGCTGCCCCTGGGCTGGGGAGAAGCTCCTGGTCTGATCTTTACATCCTTGGGGATCTTGAGGACCAGTGTGGTAGGGCCAGGCCAGTCACTCAAAAACCAGGTAAAGACGATGAGGGGAAAGCAGCAAGGTGCCCATGCGCAGTGCCTGTGTGTGTGTGTGTGTGTGTGTGTGTGTGTAGGGGCTCTGTAGAGGAGACACAGAGCACAGATTGGGGTTTCCAGGCCAGGGTGTGGGGAGGCGGGGACTAGGGGGCCACTGCTCACACACCAGGTTCTCTGTGGCTGGAGTTCTGCACCTTGTCCAGGAAGCAGCTTCTCCACCATCTCCACCTTGCAGGAAACTTCCCTCCAGTGGCATGTGCATGCCCCGCCCCGTGCGGCTTTGGAGACTCGCTTGCACTGTGTAGAGGTTGTGGACGGGGTGGGGGGTCAGCCCAGTCCTGGAGGCCTGAGCAGTTGGCCTGAGGGGTCTCTATGCTATGGTGCTGCAAGACTGTCTGTGATGGGGCTGAGAGACTGTGGCAGAATGGAGGGTTGTGAGTTTGAGGATCTATCTAAAATGGAACTGGGGTCATCACTCTTGGGCCCGCTGTGGCGGAGCTGGGACCTGGAGGGACAAAGAGGTGTCCTGAGGGCGTGTGTGTGTGGGGATGCCTTAGCACAGCAGCCTCCAGTCAGAGCCGCCAGCCTGCTAGCCATGGGCATCCCTCAGAAGTCCTCGTATCAGCCTAATAAAGCCCCCGGCCTGTGCCCTTGACAGTGCGGAGTCTCCCAGCCTGTGTGTTTCCCTGTTTGTGTCCCAAATGTGTCTCAATTTGAGATTCACTTCTGCGTTTTGTTTGACTTTGTTCCAAGAGAGAATACTCTCTCTGGAGGCCGAATAAACTCACTCACGTGGGCAAGCAGAGAAAGCCCATCCTCAGCCGTCCTCCAGAGCCGGAGCCGCTGCAGAACCTGCCGAGACAGCGTGGCGAGGCAGAGGGCATCCGAGCTCCTGTGGCGTTTAGTTGTCCTTGCGGACCTGACCATTGAGCTTTCCCACACACCTGTGAAGACTTATCAAATCAAGGCAGGCCTCTGAGCAGGCCTGCAGATTATCTAATTGACGTGGGATGGCCCAGTTTACAGTGTGTGGGCTGTCCCCTGCTCAGGTGGGTGGGATGGGGAGGGGGCTGCTTGGCTTGGGCAGGCTGGCAAGAGTGGAGGAAGCTAAACCTCTCTTTCAGCTCTTCTGGGGATACGCTGCCGTCAGTTCTCTCGGCCCCTTGGTAAAGCTGTCCTGGCACAATGTACTACAACCTAGAACCGTGAGTGTGAACGATACCCCCTGTTCCCTGAAGTTGTTCGGTGGTTGTTTATTAAAACAGCAGGAAGATGCACTAAGACCCTTGTCATGGGGCGCAGCAGGGGTTGGGGAGAAGTCCTGGGTGGCAGGGTTGGTGGCGGAAAATAAAGCCAAGGATGGTGATGAACATAGTAGGCAGAGTACCCGTGGGCCTCCCTAGAGCACCGTGGGCCGCGTCTGACTTGGCGGCCTTGCTCCTGAGCTTCTGCAGAGAATACGCTGTGGACCCCGGCGGGCTGCGTGCTTGCATTTTCCAAGGAGTGGATTTCGCACGATTGCCTCCTTTCCGGGTCACCTCTGGTCCAGCCACGAGCAGGAAGCTGCAGAACCCGGTCCTCTCCACTTCTAGCTCCCAGACTGAAGTTAGCTTGCTTCGCTTTTCCTTTTCTCCCTCTCCTTCCCTTCCTTCTTCTTCTTCTTTTTTTTTATGTGCATGTGTGTGTGCTGCATGTATGTATGAGAGAGCACTTGAATGTGAACCTGTGGAGGCCCAAGGGTGACATGGAAATCGTCTGAACTGCTTCTGCCTCCTTATTGCTTTGCTTTGGAGTTTCCCAGGCTCCTCCTTCCAGTCCTGGAAATGCAGGCCCACGCCTCACGCACCCAGCATTTTCACATGGCTCTGGGGATCCGCACTCAGGTCCTTCTGCTTGTGAGGCAAAGCTTTAGCCCTACAGCAATCTCTCCAGCCCCCTCTGTTTTTCTTTTTAGATTTTCCTACTTATGAGAGAGAGAGCAAAGGAGAGTTCTCCCATCATGGTGTGCACGTAGACAAGGTTTCATATTGGTCAGCTGGAGGAGGTGCAGGCCAACCTGGAACTCCCGGTCTTTCTGCTTTGTACCTGTGCAATGTGCCCAGCGCTCTTGTGTAGATCCTCCCTCCCTCCCTTCCTCCCTCCCTCCCTCTTTCCCTCCTTCCCTCTTTCCCTCCTTTCTTCTTTCCCTCCTTCCCTCTTTTCCTCTTTCCTTCCTTCCTTCCTTCTTTCCTTCCTTCCTTCCTTCCTTCCTTCCTTCCTTCCTTCCTTCCTTCCTTCCTTCCTTCCTTCCTTCCTTCCTTCCTTCCTTCTTTCCTTCTTTCCATTGTAATGATTAATTTCTATCCTTCCGTACATGAATGACATGAATTTGTTATGCTCGCCTTTTGCTCCCATCCCATCTTCCTCTTGTCCCTCTCTCCGTCCCAACCAGTCTCTCTCCTATTTTCACATCTTTGTGTGCAGCCCGCTGGGTTTCATTGGACTGTCTGAGTACTGCTGGGGCATGGGGGGGTGCATCAGTGGGCAAGGCTCCCCACCTGTCTGGCATTAACCTTCAATTGTGTCTCGGGGAGGTGTGGGCGCCCCTTGAGATGGTCCCTTTCCATGAGGAAATTCTGAAAGACCTAATTTTATGCAAGTCTTGTGGACATAGACATCACTGCAGTGAGCTGGTGGGCACTTGGGCTTGTCATGCCCCGGGGATGCTGCCTGGCCATGCCCCCTCAGGCTCTCACTTTCTTACCTCCCCTTACTGATCTCTCCTTCTCTATGTTCTCTGAGCCTTGGGGTAGAAGATGCTTTCAATGTCCTGTTCAGGCCATTTAATGGGAATCTCTGATTAATCACCTTTCATTGCTAAAAGAAGTTTCTTTGTTGAGGGCTGAGATGGCTTTGATCTGCAGACACAATGTTAGCTTCTCCAAGCTATGGCTACAGCAATCCATGTTTAGATGGCAGCTCGTTACCAAGTATGTCCAGTGAAACCTTAGTAAGTTCTTCCCACCCAGGTCTATGCTCTCGCCCTTCACAGGTTCTTAGCATGGCTTACAGTACCAGGCATGTGCCCGTTACTGAAAGCAGGCTTCGGATGCAGTTAGAAAGCAGTTGGTCACCCAAGACACTCAGGCCATTATTGCATCAATCATGTTCATCTCTTGTCAGGGTGACGGTTACATAGCTGGGTTGATCTCCCCCCCCACCCCTCACCCCAGGCAGCCTGCATTGCACCTTCTGGTACTTGCTAGCCAGCAAGGAGGAAGCTTCTAGTTCGTTTCTAGCTTGTGTTCTCCATGGGCAATGAATGTTTCCTGGTCAAATGATTTAAAAGGTACAACATAAAAAATTTGTTTCTAACTGATCCCCAAATGAGCGCAAACCTAAGGTGATTATGTACCCCAAGTCACAGGCAATATTGGCTCCCGAGGCACAAGTCGAAATCCTTGGAGACATTTGCAGTTGTGGACCTGGGATGGGGGCTGCTGGCATCTGGAGGTGGGGGCCAAGGATGTGGCTTAAGGACCCGCAACGGCCATGTCCTAAGACCAGTGACTTCCGAGCACCAAGGCCAGCCAGCCACACCGTGGCAGAACACGCCGTTGGAAACGGGCATTTCAGGAAAGACACATGCGAATCTGGATGTTGGCAGGAAACAATACAGGAGATTTTATATTTGCACATAAAATATATTTATTATAAAGAGAGAAGTCCCCCGCCACCCCCGTGCAGACACCGGCTCTCAGCACATCTTGCGACTCCAACATTCATTGCTCCTTTTCCGTTATGATGGATTTAAGGCAACGGGAGAATTAATTGGTCTAAATGTTCCAACCCGAAGGCAAGTTCCTCTGATGGATGTGCGCGCTTGGCGCAGAGGGGACGATCAATAAAGATCTGCAGGATCTCAAGGAGGAGAGAAGTGCTGGCGGGGTGGGGTGGAGAGAAGCAGGGGGAGGGCAAAGGGGAGGGGGAGGGGAAGAGCAGGAGGGGATGAGGGGGGAGGGGAAGAGAAAGGAGAGGGGAAAGGGGAGTGACAGGGGGAGGAATCCCCTACACACTGGAGGGCAGTGTGAGGTCAAAGGCTTCCTGTCCTCCTTCGAGGGCTCTCTAGAAGCCCAGAGCCCTGCAAGGGGCCTGGCAGGCAGGCAGAGGTCCGGCTGAGCTGACTTGGAGAAGGGGCGTGGCAGCCGAGGAGAGAATTGTCTCTGGAATTTCCCAATCACCCAGGGTGCTTCCCAGCTTCGGAGCAGTCTTTAAATATGCTTTTTAGAGAAGCAATTTCACCGCTCATTGCAAATGTTTCTGTTCATTCAATGTCATTTGCCCTGTTCACAGAAGATGCTCTCAGAAGGAGATAATTAGGGTCCTGGGGCAGGGGCAGAGGGGTGATGCTTGCCTAGGTTTTGGGAGGCCCTGGGCTCCAATATCACAGCATCCACTAAACAAACAGACAAAGGTCAGGGCTGGAGAGAGGGCTCAGGGTTAAGCCTCTGTCTCCCAAGCAGAAGGTTGTAAGTTCAGATCCCAAGTCCCATGTAAAAATGCCAGGTGGAAACAGCAAAGGCCAGCACTTCAGGTCCTGGTGGGCGGAGCCTGGGAAATCCCAGAGCAAAGCAAGGAGGTAGAAGCAATCAAGGATGATTTCCGAAGTTACCCTTGGTCCTCCACAGGGACACACAGTGCCCTGTGTTACTTAACACACACACACACACACACACACACACACACACACACACACACACACATATTAAAAGAGAGAGAAAGGTCAGTGCTGGGGGGTGGATGGGGTGGGAAGCAGTGTAGGATATGCAGGGAGAAAGTGCTAGAAGAGGGTCTGGGCTGAGAAATTTGCACAGGATGGTCAGATGCCAAGCATGTTGCTTTGGAAGCCTGTCCTTGCTGGAGGTCCCTGGCCTGAGTTACTTTCTAGTTTGTAAAGGATGGTGAGTTTAAATCTTGGGCTCGCGACTACCTTGAGCTGTGGTGCCCCTTAGGGGCTCCAAGGATAGAGGACACACCTATTCCCCAGCATGTTCTGAAGAGACGGGAAAGACACCCTCGTTTCTGAGGGAGGATGTGTCAAGCTCCGAGAGTGTGAGGGGAGATGCCCATTTCTTGCTTGGTGGCTGTGACACCCTCTCCCAGGAGGTGCTGGGACATGCCAGCCTCCGGACAGCAGGAGGTGGCCCCCCAGCCTCCGCTGTCCTGGGGAAAGCACCTAGTGTTTGGGAGCCTCCTGGCTCCTCCATCAACCAGATAATCCATCAAGGATGATCCATTTTCTCTCCTGCCTCGGAAATCACGACTTTCCAATCACCCTCTGGAAAATCAAAGGCTCCCGGCGTCCGAGCTTCTGCGCTGTAGACAAAATGCAGACAGTGGATGTATGGGAATGTGGAATGAAGCGTCTGAGACCAGGATAAGTGGCACCGCCGTGGAAGATTCTGGCAATGTACACTTGGGGAAGGACTCTGCACCCACATGGCAACTGGATCTCCTGAGAGAGGCTGACATGGTACTGGTAGAGGGAGGGGGGAAGGGAGAGAAAGTGTTAGTGGGCCAGTTTTTTTTTTTTTTTTGCTTGTTTGGGAGTGCATATGTTTCCCATGGATTCCTTCACCCTGAATCAGGAAGGAGGCAGGAGGCTCCCACAGTCCTCTGCAGAAGATTGACAGGTGGTACCTGTCAGCAAGCACGTCTGCCCCTCTCCCTTCCATGTGCTGGCGGGGGTCCTCCCATGTGGGCCTTTCTGGGATGCACTGCCAAGTGAGGCTCCGGGCTTGTTCCAAGCAGTTTCCAAACAGACAAGGGTAAAAATTGCTTAATCTGTTTATTTACAGGTGGGTGCATTGGTTCTCTCCTTCTACTTACTCTGTGGCTTCCGGGGATGGAACTCAGGTTGTCCGGCTTGGTGGCAAGTGTCTTTACCCACTGAGCGATCTCACTGTTTGTCCATTTATCTTTGAGAAGAGTCTGATTAACCTGGAGCTCACCCCCTGGGCAGGTTGGCTGGCCAATGAACCCCAGAAATTTTCCTATCTCTGCCTTCCAATGCTGGTGTTATAGATGGATACCACTACTCTTGGCTTTAAAAATTTTTTAATCTATTTATTTAGCATGTGTTGTGCGTGCGTGTGTGTGTGTGTGTGTGTGTGTGTGTGTATGGTGTGTGTGTGTGTATCAGGAGATTGTGTGTCCCTGTGGAGGACCAAGAGTGACTTCTGGAATCATCCTGGAATCATCCTGGATTGCTTCTCCTTCCTTTTTGCTTCACTCTAGGATTTCCCAGGCTCTGTCCACCTGTAGTGCAGGTTACTACCATTTCTACCTGGTGTTTTTATGTGGGACCTGGGATCTGAACTCAGGGCCTTCTGCTTGGGAGGCAGAGCCAACCCCTGAGCCATTTCTCCAGCCCTACGCCTGACTTTTTACATAGCTGTTGGGGATCTGAATTCGGTCTTCCCGCGTGCGTGGCATTTACTTTCCTGACTAAGCCATCTGCCTAGCCCCCGTGCTAACAGCTTTAAGGAAGGAAGTCTTGGGTCCCGGGTTTCTGGGAGTCCAAAGTGACCAGCCGTGACCAGCTCAAAGGGACTCGAAGTTGCCTTGCGTCAACACCATGAGCTTCATGACTACGGCCCTAGGACGCCTTGCAAGGAACGAAGAATGCGTCATGACAAAGTCCAAGAATAAAAGCAGAAAGTCTTGCGCCTTTACAGTTGGCCATGAATACTTGCAGCCTAACCCCAGTGACGTGTGATGTTCTACGCAAGCATTTGGCAGCTAAGACCTAACCACTCGTGGAGCCAGTCCCCAGAGAGTCCACTCGAGCTGTGAAAAGTTCAGCTTCTCAAGAGACTGAGATGCCCGCCTATCTAGGAAGATATAAACCCCTGCATGAAGCGCCAGGGGACCAGCCATGTGGACCCCTCTTGGTTGCCCACTCAGCGCAGTCCCCGCTCTGGGATTTGTCTGCTACATGTTCTCGTGCATCTCAGTGCATCTCTCTCTGTCTTTTCATGCGCCCTGGTGAACTCTTTGAACACCTGACCCAAGCAGCTCAGAGGAGACTGGCTCTCGTGGCCAAGGATTCCAGGTTCCAGAACATTACTGGAGGAAGTTTCGGGGCAGGAAGCTGGAGTGGCTGGTTGTGGCTCGTCGCATCCATCCGCGGTCAGGAAAAGAGAGGATGGAAGTGCACATGTGCCCTCTCTCTCCTTTGTGCAGTTATGGATTCTCTGCCTAGGAGATGGTCCCAATCCACAGTGGGCCGGGTCCAACCGCATCAGTTAATGCAATAGAGACGACCACCCCAGGCATGCCCAGAGCCCACCTCCATCTAGAGAGTCCCTCTCGGGCGAACCACAGACCTGTCTCTGAGGTGTCAGAATGACGATCATTTCTCCTCCAGAGACCTGTCCTGTGATCGAGGTTGGAAGAGGGCCTAAGGGCAGGAGCCTCTCTGGGTGGTGAAAGACTTTCCACCTCCCACCCCCACGGGGATTTCGATGGAGGTTGCTGGTGTCTCGGGACGCCCCTGTGGGACGGCAGTCTTTCCACGGGAGACTTGGGTACATTTGGGCTTCTGTGAAGGCAGAACCCAATACTGGGCTCTCTCCGTGGGAGCAGGCTGAGGTGGGCGCTGAATTCAGGTGGTCTGAGAGTGGGCAGAGGCTGTGCCAGATAGACCCATAGCCTGGCTGCTGAAGAGAGAAGAAGGTGTGAGCTGTGGGGACCTCGAGGGTCACAAAGTCAAGTGTTTGGGCTGGGGCGATAGCTTAGGGGTTAAAGTGTGTGCCTCACAAGCATAAGGACCTGAGTTTGGATCCCCAGATCCCATGTAAAAATGCCAGGTGGCTGTGGCAGCAGCCCGCAATGCCAGCCCTGGAAGGCAGAGCCCGGGAAACTCCAGAGCAAAGTAATAAGGAGGAAAAGCAATCCAGAGTGATTCCTGATGTCACCCTTGGGCCTCCACAGGCGCACACGCTGCTCCCTCCTCCCCCGAGGGGAAGTCAGGTATGGCCAGACGTGTTGGTCCGACAAGTCAGGATCTTCCCTCTCTCAGCCATTACGTAGAGATGGTGTAGCCAGTTCTCTCGGCCCTGGTCTTGCTTGGTGAGTGCTCTCCTGTCAAGCAGGACTACGAACTATAACCAGACTATCATAAGAAATAAATCCCTTGTTCCCTTAAGCCATTTGATGGTGATTTATCAGCAACCATGCAGGCTGACTGCGACAGCTCTCCATCGTCCGGACAGAATGTTCTACACATTCCTGTGCTCTAGATAAAATAGAAGTGGATTCACGCGTGGGAATTAGGAGTCTGAGACTGGGATGGGGACCACCACCATGGAAGGTTCTGGCATGGGGAAGGCCAGCACCCACAGGCAGCTGGGTCTCCTGAGAGTGCCTGGTGTTGCAGGTGGAGGGAGGAAGAGAGAGAGGGAGGAAGAGAGGGAGGGGAAGTTTTAGCGAGCCAGACTGATTCATTGCATGTGTCAAAACCAATCAATTCTTACTCCATCTTATCCACCTTCCCTGGGGAATGGTCCCACCCACTGTGGGCTGGATCTTCCCACATCAATTAAACAATCTACAGGCTTGCCTTCATTAAATGACTCCTCATAGGGATGCCTAGAGCTCAGCTCTCCGTAGCCAGGTAGAGCCCTGTTTCTAACTGGTACGGGCAGCTTGTTAGTGGGCTCCTCTCTGGCAGGCATTCTGTAACTTTCCCCAGCTGAACGGGTAGAAAGGGGCTGAAGGCAGCTAATGTGTGTGCTTGTAGGACCCCAGTTGTGGGGTACTGTATTCTCTCCCAACTTCTAATGTTGAAATCCTAACCCTAACTATATTTGCAAACAGAGGTCAGGCTAAATGAGGAACTAAGGGTAATCCTGCTCTGATAGACTAAAGGGCTTAGAAGAAGGGGGGATAGAAGCAGAAAAGGGGGCCCCCCTGAGTGTGCATTTCTGCAGACACCCAGGGAGAGACCCTGAAAACCTGGGTGAAGAGGTGGAGCCTCGCCACACCCTCCCACAGGAGGCTGAGTTCTTGTGGTTTCAGCCTCTCCAGCCTGTGGTATCTCCTTGTAGCAGCTGGGACATGAGGGCATTACCTACCTATTTATTTTTGTTTGTGTGATTTTGGAGTCAGCCTTCAGACACGCCGCTGGTGCAGGGAGCAAAGCGGCCAGCAGGGGGCAGCGGTGCCCCGTGACTGTAGACCAGGGGGGGATTCTCTAATGCAAAGCCCACCAACTCCGCCTTCCAGGGCTGTCCCTCGGGCTATCCTCAGCCCTAACCACCGCTTCTCTTCCAGAACATGTGTCCACTGCGGTCTCACCGTCCAGCTGTGGCATACAAAAGGAGGTGTCGCCCTGCTTTCTCTTCAGTTGCCGGCCACGTGTCACCCCAGAATGTACGGCTGGCCAGAATGTAGGTGACTGTTTAGGGTTAAAGGCTGTGCTTGGTTTTGAAAAGATGGTAGAAAAACAACTGCAAAAGAAAAAAAATCTCATAAATTTCCCACTGGTGACAGCGAGAGATGAGTGGGAAACATGTGTGTGGATGCGTGTCCCCAGATCCCTTCTTCTTCTGAAGCGTGGCGGGCGCAGGGCTGCAGGACACAGTCACACTCAGAGTGACTAGTTGGCAAGGTCCTCTCCTGCCCACCCGTGGAGTTGCCTGCTGGACCCCCAGGTTCCCAGGCTGTGCCAGGGCTCAGCCGGTCGGGGTCACACCCTCTTTTCCTCACTGTCCCACCTCATGTCTCTCAGGGCCTCTTTCCAGGGAGCAGTCCTCGGGGTGTGTGGTGAAGGGAGGTGCATCTCAGGGCCGTCCCTGGGAACCGGTTACAGACCCTGAACCTGCCTGCAGAACTCTGCCCCACAGTTTGGAGTCTGGTGACAGTCAGAGGGCAAGGGCTGCCTGTCCACTGAGGGGTGGCCGCATGCAGGCTGTGGTCACTCACCGGCTGCACTTTGGACAAGCACTGGGCTTGTGAGCGAGGGGCTGAGGCTTGCCCTGTGTTTGGCTGCTTCGGGTGCAGCTGATGCCAGGGAAGGATCAGGCTGGGCAGTTACCGCTATGCACACTGGCTCTCACAGTGCGGGTGGGTGGGGGAAGGGAGTTCCTGGCTCTCCAGAACAGGCAGGGTCCAGTGGGAGGTCTGGGGTCACGTGAGAGGCTGGGTGGGGCCGTGGGGGTCGGGTAAGAGGCAGGACATGGTTGTTTTGTCACTCTATCCCCAAACAAATGCAAGACTCAAACAATGGGGGCTGGAGAGGTGGCTCAGGGGTTAAACCTCTGCCTCGCAAGCAGAAGGACCTGAATTCGGGTCCGATCCCACTTAAAAATGCCAGAGCCTGCACTTCTGGCTCTGGAAGACAGACCCTCAGAAACCTCGAGCAAAGCTGAAAGGAGGTGGAGAAATACAGGATGGTTCCCAATGTCACCTTTGGGCCTTCACAGGCACACATAGTGTACACACACACACACACACACACACACACACACACACACACAGAGGACTCAGACAACTTAGGGAATATGGAGTTAATTTTGTTTATGATTCTTGGTTACACTTTATCATCATGAGCCGAGAGAACCACACTCTATCCACATGAGGAGCTTTCTGGTTTGCTCGTGGGCCTGTGTGCCAGTGTATCTTGTGGCCAAGACACTGAGCCAAGCTCTCTCCTTAGCCCTCTGCCCAGGGTCCCGCCCAGCAAGCACTGGATCCTCCCTCATCCATTAGATAAGCCTCACGCAGACCTGCTCAGGGTTTACCTTACTCACGGATTCTCCTCAGATGGGCCCAGCAGCTTGGCTTTCAGCTGTCAAGTTGAATCTGGGTCTTACTGGCATGTGGGGCTTCCGGGCAGAAGGAGCAGGGCTGGGCTGAGTGGAGGGGGTTTGGGGGGGGGTGCACAAGACAGGTGATGTCGGACACATAGTCCATGGGAAAGGTGAGACCCAGTAGCGCCGCACAGCAGGGCAGGTTGGAAACCATTTCAACAGAAACAGCGTGTGATGTAGTAGCACATCATCTGTGAGAAGAGCAAGGGGTCCAGGCAGTGTCCCTGTTGGCTGCAGTGTGACTCTGGGTGTGTGTGTGTGGGGGGGGCAGGAGGTGCAGAAAGTTCACACTGTGTTTGGAGTGGGCATATGGCGGAGGAGGGTGGAGTCAGGGTCACAGAAAGGCCTGGGTCAGAGGTCAGGGCCACGGCTACGGCAAAGGATTGGACAGCGTTCCAGAACCAGGCAGAGTGAGAGGGGTGGGTGGGTGTATTTGCGTTCCCCAGCAACTGTCGTCCGCTTCTGTAAGTTGTCTTTGTTTCATGTTCTGCCACTGTAATAAATGCATTTTGGGAGCAAAAGAGGATTTTTATGCCAGCTCACAATTTCTGTCCATTATGATGGGGCAGGTTCCATCAGGGTGTAGGGAACTGCCCAACCGTACCTACGGGAGGAGCTGAAATAGGGGCAAGGACCACTGCAGAGCTTTTAGCTTGCCAGTCTGCCAAACTGTCTCTGTCTGTCTCTGTCTCTCTGCCTCTCTCTCTGTCTCTCTCTCTATCTTTATCTCTCTGTCTCTGTCTCTGTCTCTCTGCCTCTCTCTCTGTCTCTCTCTCTATCTCTGTCTCTCTGTCTCTGTCTCTCTGTCTCTGTCTGTCTCTGTCTCTCTGTCTCTGTCTCTCTGTCTCTGTCTCTGTCTGTCTCTCTTTGTCTGTTTCTGTCTCTCTTTGTCTGTCTCTGTCTCTCTGTCTGTCTCTGTCTCTGTCTGTCTGTCTGTCTCTCTCTCTCTCTGTCCATCTGATTCACTTTCCCAGGGCATGGTCCCATCTGCTGTGGGCTGGGTCGTCTCACATCAATTAGATAATCTTACAGACTTGCTTAGATAGACAGGAACCTAAGGTAGAGAGTGTTGGTCATCCTGGAGACTTCTAGACTGACTCCCCAACACAGGATGTTTACCCTCCCCTCCTTTCTTCAGGATGGTATCTAGCTTCCACCCACTCTGTGGCCTGCTCTCCTGTCCTGGCTTCTCTGCTCCCCAACCTTGCTGGTCTTGCTGGTGGGTAACTGCCCAGGTTGACCAGACATAAGCGGCCAGCCTGCAGATGTCCACCAGGGGGCGCTGCAAGCTCACCTATGACAGCGATGGTCCCTGCCCGAAGCCCGGGGGCCTGGGGGCTGCACAAGGGAAGGAGGAGGGCGATAGGGCCCAGGGACTGCCTTCCTGGCTGACACTGCTGGGTGTCAGGGAGCTGAGAGGCGGTGCAGGTTTGGGCCTGCAGGGCTGTGGGTGCATCTACTTCTGGAGGAGGTGGGCAGGGATGTGCTCTGGGAGGTGCTGAAGTCATCTCACTGTCCAAGACCCTTGTCTGGGCCCCTCACAGTTTCTGTGTGGGAGGGGCCGGGCTGAGATGCAGTCAGTTGTGATGTGGCTCAGAGCATCCCCTGGAGGTGCAGGTCAGGGAGGGGGCCTGGGTGGGACCAGAGAGGCGTGGCCTCACCCCCAAGCCTGACATCCTCTGGGAGAAAGAACAGTGGAGAGGAGGGCGAGAGAAGGGACAGTGGTGGCTGGAGGGATGGATGAAGCAAGGTGGGGTGAGCAGGCAGTGGGGTCCTCCGAGACAGGCCAGGATGAGGGGCTTGGAGCAGGCATGTGTCTCCCCGTGGCAGCTCATGGTGCCCCCCTTTAGGAGCAGGTCTCCTAGAGAGGCTGTGGATTGAGTGCACAGAAAAGAGAGAGACAGAGAGCGATTCAGAAGTAGACGACAGAAAGAGGGGGATGGTGGTAGAAAAGTTGGGAGGGACCCCCATTTTCTCTAAGATAAGTCAATGGAGCCCGTGGCCAGCCATCCTAAGTAGTCTCAAATATACCTTCCTCTCTGGCCCTTCGTGTCTCTGGCCAGGTGTCCCTCTGAGGACCATGGACCCCTTCCTCCATATCTCCCCTCCACCCATGACCACGAGGGCTCTTCGAGCCTCACGTGCCCTTTCTATCTGGCCCATCCTGCACGGAGCGCATCGTGGCCTTTGGGCACTCTGAGGTCCACTTCGGCTTTGGGTGCCCATCTGCGGGGGTCTCAGGTCCCCCTGTGTTCCTTCCCGCCCCACCCAGGCTTGATGGCCCCTGTGGCTGGCTGGCTGGGCCTCAGTTACATGGTCACTTTTTGGCACCTGGTCCATCTGCTTTACTAGGCCAGATCTGGCCGTGTGACTCTGCTGTGGTCTTGGGGGTTCACAGTGCCTTTCCCGTGTTGTAGGTTTCTGCGAGGCAGCCCTGAGGGAGGGGCTCTGTCCTCCATATACACCTGAGCCCAGGGCGTGGCTCATGGTCAGTGCACAAGTTATTTGTTGACTGACGGAATGAAGTTGCTGTGTGTCACTGCTGTGTGCGGTGTGGTGAGTGGTAGCGTTTGCTTGAGACCCTTCCACACGCAGGACTTAGGCCCATGCCTGCGCCCTGCAGTCAACAAATGTGAGTGACTCTGCCGTGACCATGTCGGCTGCAGGTGCCTCCTGGGACCGCTGGTCACAGTCCAGCATGCTGACCCTGTGGGCGTTCACAGAGTGGTCACCTCTACCAAGATAGGGATGACCAAGGCAAGGTATTTGGTGGAGGAGGAGGAGGAGGGAGAAGGAGGAGGAGGGGGAGGAGGAAGAGGAGGAGGAGGAGAGAGAGGAGGAGAAGGAGGAAGAGGAGGAGGAGGAAGAGGAGAAGGAGGAAGAGAAGGAGGAAGAGAAGGAGGAAGGAGGAGGAAGAGGAGGAGGAAGAGGAGGAGGAGAAGGGAGAGGAGGAGGAGGAGAAGGAGGAGGAGAAGGGAGAGGAGGAGGAGGAGAAGTAGACGGAGTAAGAGGGGGAGGAGGAGGAGGGGAGGGGAAGGAGGAGAAGGGAGGAAGAGGAGGGAGGAAGAGGGGGAGGGGGAGGAGAGCTTCACGCACGTGCACCAGTCAGCATGCCAGTGGACAGTGTGTAGCATAACATCTGCTGTCTGGGGACCAGCTGTGGCCCCACCCTCCCAGAGCCGGGCACGGGCTGTTCTCTGCAAATTGACTTGGCATGGCACTTTGGAGTGAGACCACGCCTGGCTCTCCCGCTGGGCTGGACTCTTTCCGAATGGAAGACAAATGCTTTTTAATTTGTTCTGACTTGACATGCAAATTCACCCCCCCCCTGAAAAACTGGGTCACCAAACAGAATTCCGCAGCTGGCTCCAACTCACAGTCTCACCAACTAGCCAGCGGCCTTTGCTCTCCTATGCCATTCTGAAGGTTCCCATATGCCCCTTCAGACCCCTGGTCTTGTGCTGGGGGGGTTGCTGTACCCTCAGACCATTCAATGCACCCAGGAGGGCTCCTCTCCAGCCTCCCCTAGAGAAAATGCAAATGGACTCCAGGGAGGGGAAGGGGCTGGCCCAGGGTCACTCAGTCCAAGCGCGTCCTCGAGTGCTGGGCATCAGGATGACCACCGTGCCCCATCTCCGTCCTGTGGCATTTACCTGGGCTTTGCTGTTGTGGCCACAGGATCTGGGCTTGACTTCTTCACCTGCAACATAAGGAGCAAACAAGACGTATACTGGGGCCATATGTCCATCTGCATAGGCTTTTGGAGTGGGCTCTCGATAAGGCAGGACCCCAACCTTCTTCCCACCTCCTGGATGCCAGGAGCACTCAAAGGACCCTTCAGGCGGATAATTCAGGCCCCTCTGTCCCTCCGTCCATTCACCTACCTCTCTCTCTCTTTCCACTCCTTTACCTTAGCAGGCGCTGGGGAATGTTCTAGCTGGAGAGAGCTCCGCCCAGCTGCCTCCAGCTCACCCGAGTCGGGTCTGTTTGGCATCCTGGGCTGGGCACTGCCAGGTCTCTCCTCTCTTCCCCTGAGCCTCAGTTTCTTCACTTGGAACTTGGGCATTTGGCAGCCTGATAGCCTCATGGGGACTAACGGGTGGGGACGTGCGATGCATGTGTGGTCGTGGAACTCTGGATGTGAGCAAGGACAGATGGACGGGCATGGGGGGCTCTGGTGAGAGCCCAGACCACTGAGGCACTTCTGAGTAGCCTGCGTTAGGCAGCGTGGGAAATTCTTGGCATTTGCATCCTTGGTTTGCCAGGAGAGAGGGGTCACTCGGCTCAGAGGGTCGTGAGTGACACCCAGTCAGGGCTCCTGCCTGCTTAGGGCCCCAGTCCCCTTTGTTCCCCAGCGCCGCCTGGGATGCGACAAGGCTGGGACTCAGGGGGAGGAGAGGGCGGGGCTGGAAGCGGCTCAGACCTCCAGTTCTATTTCCTGATGCGATTTCCCTGGCCAGCACCTTAATGAAGACAAGGCTGCTGGGCTCCTGGGCAGCGGACAGGCTTAATTACCCTGTTCTCGCTCCGTTCCCTGGGCTCGCTGTCCTCAGGCCTCCAGCCTTGGCTCCAGGCCCCGACCCACCTGTGTCCCGTTGCTCTGCGTCACACTGTGTCCTCGCACTGGTGTGTGAAGCATGTTCACGTACCATCCGTCTGCCCACCTGGCCCTGGCCCCAGTCCCCCTAGACTATGTTCCCACCCACCCATGAATTCATCTGCCCATCTGTGTATCCATCTACATATCCATACACCTACCCATCCATCTATCTGCCATCTACTGTCTATCCATCCACATATCCTTCTATCTATCCATCCATCCCATCCCATCCATCCACTTATTCATTTATCTACTTATCTACCTATCTATTCATCTATCCACCCATCTACTGTCCATCCATCCATCCATCCACTCACCCATCCGTCCATCCATCCATCCATCCATCCATCCATCCATCCATCCATCTATCCATCCATCCACTCATCTATCTACCAACCTATCTTTCCATTCATTTACCTTCCATCCATCCACCACTCATCCGTCTACCCATCTATCCATGTCTCTACCCACCCACCACTTAGCTACTTACCCATCTACCACCCATACACTCATCCACCCACCCACCCATCATCCATCCTCTTGCTTAACAATCACTTTTCTAGGGCTGGATGGGTGGAGAGAGAACTGACGGGTAGAGTTTGGTAGCTTCCACCTGTCCGGCACTCCAGTCTGCTGAGTGACAGACAGCGAGGAGCTGGGCCGTGGACGTCAGGACAGACAGGCTGAGGTGGTGCTGGAGTCCGCAGGGCCGTGTCCAGTGCGCATGGGCTTCCTGCAGGACGGGGTGGCACTGAGCTAGACACCGGAGGCCTCGCGTCCTGTGCCAAACCCGCTCTCACCACGGCATCTCCTGATCTGGTGCGGAGGAGACAGCATCGGGAGAAGTCTGTGTCCGCCGCCCACGCGGGGGTGGCGCCACCAGGCTGCCCACGAGCCATCTGCCTCGTCCTTGCCCTTCCCCAAGCGCGATGCAGCCCACGGGCTCCTGGCTCCCAGCTCGGCTGCCAGCTGCACACGTGGGCCTGGACGCCCGCCCCACGCGGTGCCCGGCGCTCGTTCTCACGCACTGGTAGAGACGGGCAGGTCTGGACAGCTGGGCAGGAAGGCTGCCGTGTTCCCCGGGCACACTTTGCTTCTAGGGCTTCTGGTCAGTTTTCAGGACTGAGCTGGAGATGGACAGGCGGGGCCTGTCGCTGCTTCCTAGAGGTGGCTCCAGGGTGGCTCAGATTTCTGGGTGGGGGCAGGGGAAGGTTTCAGCCTCCTCCTCCAGGGAGCCCAGGAGGGAAAGGATTGCTGGAAGGAATGTGCAGCCCCAGGAGGGTGTGATGGGGTTCAGGAGGCAGAACTTAGAGCCTCAAGGAGGCAGGCAGTGTGTTCCAGGCAAACAATGACGCACGTGCATTCTGCCCGTGCAGAATATTCTAGTGTGCGCCCTCAAGGTCTGGTCAGCTCCCGCTGCTCTTGGGAAGACTTGGCCGTCACACAAGCCACCTTTGTGTTCAGCTCTGTGTCTGGCTTTGGGCATCGGTGAGTCTGGGGCAAGTTCTTTACCTAACACACTGCCATTTGGGGAGCCGGGTCCCCTGCTCACTGGGGTGACTTCCAGGAGGAAGGACAGCAGACCGATGTTGTGGTCAGCATGCTCCCAGAATCTTCTGGAACCCCATGTGTGGCAAAGGTGGACAGGAGATTATTCCAGCAACAGCCTGGATCCTGGATCACCGCCCCCCCCATGAGGTCACTGCCCTGCTGACCCTGAGGGCGGGGGTCTGATCATTCACATAGACTCTGGGGGTTTCCAGTGGGCTGTACAAGCACCTGCATGTTCTCTGGATACCTGGTTTCCTCCCTCGGGATTAGAGACGTGGACACAGTCTCGCCAGCTGCAGGGAGGAGACACCCCGGGGCCTTCGTGCCCTCTGGCCACCCTGCAGGTGAGTTGTGCTGGCGCGGACATGCCCACGGTCCCTCACTGTCGCCTTCTCTTCCCACAGCCAGCACAGGTCATATTTATTTTATTCTTTTTCTTTGATCTATAAATGCCCGGGAAACCGTTTCTCAGAAGGTACTGGCTTCTGCCTCCCTCTTTAGTAGTAAAATATGGTGTTTAAACATTTCATGGACTTGAGGTAAATTTTTTATTAAGGAGACCCGTGGGTTGCCATCTGTGGCTCGGCGCGTCTCTCCTGGGGCTCCGGGTCGCCAAGGAGGCCGTGGGAGGAGTCTGGGGAGAAGTAGCTGCACCCCGTGTCCAGAAGCAGCTGCTGATGATCTGGTGCTGCCACTGTAGAGGTGGGGGAGAGAGTCGGGGGCTCCTGCCGTGGCCGAAAGCAGCCTGCCCGCCACAGACGCCACAGACACAGTGGCGGGAACATTGCCACCAAGCAGTGGCTGAGCGGCTTCCACCGTTCCCGCCTGGAAGCTTCTTCTTCCCTTTTCTCTGGCACGACTGTCCCCCCTCCTCACTCTGGACTTCCAGGATGTAGGATAGACATCTAGCTTCCTAGGGTTCTGTTTCCGCCCCCTCCTTTTTTTTTTTTTTTTAGCAAACATTGTGTATGAGTGTTTGCATGTGGGTGGATATACATGTGTGTGTGAATGTGTATTAGAGGGCACTGTGTGTGCCTGTGGAGTCCCAGGGGTGACATCAGGAACCATCCTGGATTGCTTCTACCTTCCTGTTTTGTTCAGGGGTTTCCCAGGTTCTACCTTCCAGGATTGGAAGTACAGGCCATTTCCACGTGGCATTTTTTAATCTGTTTTATTTATCATACATTCATTCAGTGTGTGTGTGTGTGTGTGTGTGTGTGTGTGTGTGTGTGTGTATCAGAGGGCGTTGTGTGTCCCTGAGGAGGACCAAGGGTGAATTGTGAATCATCCTGGACGCTCCTACCTCTTTTTTGCTTTGCTCTGGGATTTCCCAGGCTCTGCTAGAAGTGCAGGCTGTTGCCATTTCCGCCTGGCATTTTTACGTGCGACTTGGGATCCGAACTCAGAACGTTCTGCTAGCAAGGCAGAGTCGTAACCCTTGAGCCATCTCTCCAGCCAGCCACCTGGCAGTTTTATGTGGGATCTGAGACCTGAACTCAGGTCCTTTTGCTTGCAAGGCAAAGGCTTTAACCACTTAGCTGCCCCCCCAGCCTGGGTTTTGTCCTTTTCATGGGTCCATAAGCCTGTCTCAGAGTCTCCCCGACCAAGTTGACTCCCTGGTTTATCTTGGAGCTGAGATCTGGGTGACAGAGAACCATAGTCGCCTGGCACTGAGAGGTAAGACTTAGCCTTCCTTACCCACGGAAAGAGATGGAGGTCCAAGGACCAGACCAGTGGTCCTTCCCCTCCACATCACCCTTGTCTCCCCTTAAAATACAAGGGAAGGGAAGCTGCCGGGTGATACTGCAGCTGCAGCTCGTGTGGGCGGGGCTGGCTCTAATGCCTCAGGACTCCCAGTCTCAGGATCAGAGGCACTAAGGGTCCCAGGAGGAATCGGCCAAGAGCTTCAGTGGCCGCCATTTTCCTGATCTAGACATATTTTTTTGTTTTTGTTTTTGTACACTATTCACCGGGCTGCAAGAGCAGCGGAAGGGTACTGCTCCAGCTCCCTGCTGAGGTGGGGGTGTCTAGACAGATGCCCTGAGGGCCGGGAGTCCACAGGTCATGCTGGGCTGGACAGAGTCACCGGCAGGCAGCAGGGTGGCTTTTGAAGATTTTCCGGGAGGAGTCGCCAAGGGTGAGGACAGAATCAATGTCTGGGATAGATGGAGGGATCAGTCCTCAGTGAGGACAGCCAGGCTGGAGAGGGAGGAAGTGCTGGAGGAGGAGAGATCAGGGACCAGGGAGGAGAGGGCTAGCCTGTGCTCCAGGAGGCTGGGAGAGGTGCAGAGAGAAGGGAGGATGCATCAGAGACCATGGGAGGGAGGAGAAAGGAGGGAGGAGGGAGAAGAAAGGAAGGAGGAGGGAGAAGAAAGGAGGGAGGAGGAGGGAGCAAGAAATAAGGAGGGAGAAGCAGGGAAAAAGTGGGGAGCAGGGAGGAGGGAGGAAGGGGGAAGAGGTGGGCTAATACATATGCAAGTTGGAAGAACCCCACAGATGTGCAGATCCAGGAAACTCACAGAATCGCAACACAAGAATGGGAAAACTGAGTTCTGTAGGGTGACAGTGGGGACAGAAAGCCTTCGGAACAGAGCCCGCTACTCAGAGGAACAAAGCAGATTTCTCTTCAGCAACAGGCGGGGCGTGGGGTGGGCTGTGAGACACAGAATACCCCAAGTGGCAATGCAGAATTCTGTTATCAGGGTGAAAACATCTGCAAAGCTGAAGGCAGCACGGAGTCACCTCGGAGACCCCAAATTGGACGAATGCCCCCCACCCCCTACCTCAGAGTGCTGCGTGTCTCGCAGGAGGAAGAAAGTTGTGCCACACAGAAAAAGACCAGTGGAGATGGTTGATGTATGGACACACATGTGTACATGCCTGTACACACATGTAGAGATGCTTCTTGCATCCAGATTTATTTACAACAATAATAATGTTGATTAAACAATACTTGCGAAGGCTGATGTGTGCCCAGTGCTTTACAAATTCAATCATATTCTATTTTTACAGAAAAAGAGGGGCAGGTGCAGTTTCCATCTCTGTTTTATAGATGAAGAGACTGAAGGGATCTGGGGAGAGGGGAGTGACTGGCAGATGCCCCGAGCAAAGGAGTAGAGCCCGAGGTCTAGAGAGCCCGTGGGACGGTGCTGGTCAGGTCATGTGACCTCTCAACATGTCACGCTTTGAGGAACCAGAGCCCAGCATTGAACCAGCTACTTTAACTCTCCAAATATAAGGAGCCCCAAGAAGAAAACAGAAAGTTGGCGGGGGATCAACATCTTGCCCAGAACCCTTCCAGCCTTTCTGTTTGCTCTAAGCCCAGGTTATGTGGGACCCACCTTTGGAACCCCAGGGTCTCCCCAGTACCAGGCAGGGGGCCAGTGTCCCTTTCCTTCCAGCCTGGCTGTTTGCAGCTTCCCTAGAGCCTGTCTGAATCTCTGAGAGGTGAAATACGGCTGGGGCTGTTGCCATGGCAACCACTCATCATTTATTGATGGCCCAAGCGCTCACTTGCTGGTGCAACCAGGAGCGATTTGCTGGTTCCGCTCAGCTGCTAGTTTTGTTCAGCTGCCCGCAGGCTCTGTCCGGGCGGAGGCCCCATGACCCTTAGCCTTGCTCTCTGGCATCAGGAGTCACCTTGGGCAGCTCCGAGGGCTGAGTCACCACTAAATGGCTCAGGGCAGACCTGGCCCTGACCTTGTGGTTGACCCCTGACCTCGACCTCTGAGTCCCCAGGGAGCTCAGTTACCATGCACCCAGCTCATTCCACCATGCAGACCAGCACGTGTGCTCCGTGTGCTCTCAGCTCACACGAGGAAATCTTGGCAGCAAACACGGGAAGGAGTCGTTGCCACCAGCGGTCAGAGCTGAGGGCACAGTGAGCCCTGCCCGAGACAGCAAGAGGAAAAGGGCAGAGACCAGCACGTGTGCTTTTGTAAAACATACACAACAGGAGCTGGGGCGAAAGAATTTGTCTCACAAGCAAAACGACCTGAGCGGATCCCAGATCCCATGTAAAAATGCCGGGCGGAAGCGGCAATGGTCTGTATGTAATTCTGGCCCTGGAGCGTGAAGGCTGGGAAACTTCAGAGCCAAGCACTAAGGAGGTAGCGCAACCCAGGGTGATTCTCCATGTCACCTGTGGGCCTTCACAGATACATACGCTCAAAAGCCTCTTGTACATGCCTCCCCCACCTACTCAGATGCACACACAGACACATGCAAAAAAGCCACATACACAATAGGAAGTCTGACATCTGACATTTTCTTACTACAGTGTGTATGTATGCATATGTGTGGATATGTGTATATGTATGTGTGTGTATGTGAGTGTATATGTGTATTTCTGTGTATATATTTATATGTGTGTATATGTATATGCACATTTGTGTATGTCTCTGCATATGTGTGCATATGTGTATATATGCATGTATGTGTATGTGTGTATGTTGCAGTCCACCTGCATGATTGCTGATAAATGACCATCACACAACTTAAGGGAACAAGGAGTTTATTTTCTTACAACAGTCCAGTTATAGTTCTTAGTCCAGTTTGATGGGAGAGCATGCAGCAACACCAGGGCCGAGGGAACTGGCCACACCATCACTGCATAACGGCTGAGAGATGGACTATCCTTACTTGCCAGACCAGCATGTCTGGCCAAGTATACAGAAGGATGCCCACTCTCTCAACCAGCTCCCTGTGATTTATCCAGGGCCTAATCCCACCCACCATGGGCTGGGTCTTCCTCAGCAGCCAGACAATCTCCTGCAGGTTTGCTCTGGGCTTAACTCAACCATCAACTCTCTACAACTGTGCCCAGAGCTCAAACCCTCAACAGTCAAGTTGACACCTGTGCCTAACTATGACAGTGTACCTGTGTATGTGTGTGCCTTAGTGTATATGTGTATGTGCATGTATATATGCATGTGTGTGTGTATATATATGTGCATGTGTGTATGTGTGTTTGTGTGTTATGTATATGTGTGTATACATGTGTATGTGTGTGTATATGTGTATGTGTGTTTGTGTGTTATGTGGCAAAACGACCTGAGTGGATCCCAGATTCCATGTAAAAATGCCGGATGGAAACAGCAATGGTCTGTACGTAATTCTGGCCCTAGAGGGTGAAGGCTGGGAAACGTGTATATGTGTGTATGTGTGTATGTGTGTGTGTGTATAGATGTGTGTGTTTGTGTGTATACATGTGTATGTGTGTATATGTGTTTGTGTGTATAGGTGTGTGTATGTATGTGTGTTTGTGTGTGTATAAGTGTATGTGTGTTTGTGCATGTGTGTATAGGTTGTGTTTGTGTGTATGTGTATGTGTGTGTGTTTGTGTATGTGTGTATACATGTGTGCGTGTTTGTGTGTATGTGTATATGTGTGTATGTGTGTGTATACATGTGTATGTGTGTTTGTGTGTATGTGTGTGTGTATAGATGTATGTGTGTGTATGTGTGTTGTGTGTGTATAGGTGTATGTGTGTGTATGTGTGTGTGTGTATATGTGAGTTTGTGTGTGTGCACATGCACAGGACGACCTTGGGGTCCTTCCTTGTCATCTACCTTGCTTGGAGACAGGGTCTCTCACTGTCCGGGAGCTCATGGATCAGACCAGGCTGCCCTGAGTCCCAGCGCTTGTGCGTCAAGGCTGCCCTGGGCAGGCCAGGCTTTTTGCTGTGGGTTCTGGGAATGGAACTCAGGCCACCTGCCTGCTACAAGCACTTTACCCGCTGAGCCATCTTGCAAGGCTTGAAGAGGCCCCTGCGTGGAGATGCTCACGCTGGAGCCCAATGATGCCCGTTTGTGATCATCAGGGTTCAGGGAGCACAAGGCCCCGAGGCCCAGCTCAGGCATGGCAGGGCGGCCTCCCCATGGACCTGCCAGGCTGAGCCCTGGCATTGCTGCCTCCCCCCGGAGGCCCTGAGCAGACACAGGCCCCTCTCCGTGTGTCTCCTGTCTTCTGTGCCTGGTCCGACATTCTGCGAGGTGTGTTCTAAGTGGTGGTCTCTGGAGGGGTACTCTCTGTGAAGTCAGGGCTTGTGGATTCAACCCCTTGCCCCAGACACCCCAATGTAAGAGGACCTTGTCAATGTGTCCCCAAGTGTCGCTGATGGGGTTCAGTCCCCTGGGAGGCAGGAAGAGGGTGTGCAGCGCCTCGGAGGGTTAGTAGGGTCATCACAGTGGGCTCATGGTCAGTCTTCAGACAGAGCAGGGACCAGAGAGGCCCCCCTCCTTGTCTCTTGCCACCCCCCACCCCCAACCCCCCACTTCTTCCCAACCCCTCACTCCCCACGTCTCTTGCCACGTGACATGTGTATGACCTTGGAACTGCCAGCAAAAGACGATCGCCAGAGCCAGGAGCTGAGCAACCTCTTGCCTTTAAAAGTCTGAGGCTGGAGAGAGGCCCAGGGGTTAAGACTCTGCCTGGCGAACAGAAGGTCCTGAGTTTGGATCTCAGGTTCCATGTTAAACCGAGGCAGCCTGCACTTCTGGCCCTAGTGAGCAGAGCCGGGAAAACCCAGAGGGAAGCAAAAGGGAGGTAGAAGCGATCCGGGACGGTTCCCAAAGTCACCCTTGGGCCTCCACAGGGACACACAGTGTCCTTTGACACACATACACACACATACGCACACACGTGCGCACGTACACATATACACACATGCACACACGCACACGCACGCACATACACACACATGCATACGCACACACACACACACACACACACACACACATGCACACACAAATGAAAGAAAGGCCTGAAGCCTCAGGAGCTTTGTCACAGCCGCTGACGCTGTGCTGGCCACAGTGAGACTTGGAAAGGCTGGGTGTCAAGCCAGGCCTACTGGACTGAGAGCCCCTCCACCTGCTCTGCTTCAAGGAAGGGTCTGTTGGTACAGGGAGGAGCCGGGGGTCCCGTCTCGAGCATTGGTGACATGCTCATTTGAGGTTCACGTGCAAATGTCCCATGATCTTCCCCTAGCTAGCTGCCCTCTCTCACTGCACTATAGCCCCAAAATCCTCCACTGAGCCCTCCCCCGCCACAGAGGAGGCGAAGCCCCCTTCAAGGCTGAGAAGCCCAGGCCTGTGTCGTCTCCAGCACAGCATGCAGTGAACACCCACGTCAGGAATGATCCCTCTTACTCGCCCTGTGAGGCCGGTGCTTGTGTTACTAGAAAGAAGTCTTTGTGGATTCCGCACCACATTACTCAGCGGTCGCGTTCGGTCATAATTGAAAGTAAATGCGAGGGTGACGGGGGCTGGCCGTGCCACTCTGTGCAGGCCTGATGACGCTGCAGGAGGAGAGAGGCCGGCAGCGTGCCTGGGCAGACGACACTCTCAGGGTAATGAGGCCTGGTGGACACTGATCTCCAAACCAAGGCTGAGAACACCCCACTCCACCTGACCACATTTGGGGGTCCAGCCTCTCTGTGCTGACCAGCAGAGGATGTCTCTCAGTTGGTGGACTACGTGGGGGAAGAGATCTCAGAAGGGAAGGTGTGATGCGGGTTTGGACACCAAACTGGGTCAGATGGGGTCTCCCCCACCCCTGCCCGCATCCCTCCTTCCCACCTCTGCTTCCTGTAGCTCTTGTCGGAGACTCTGGGGATGTCTCCTGCTTCCACCTCCAGAGAGATGCTTCTAGGGGACCCACCACCACAGGGGGCTCAGGCAGGCAGCCAGGTCTCCCTCTCAGAAACAGGCGCCTCAGAAGACAGCTGGGGAGCTGGATGCAAACCCAGGGCCCCCGTCCCTGCTCAGAGCACGTGACCTCTTGTGTCTAGCCACATCCCAGGCCAGCGGCTGTGACATGCCTGGCCTTGCCACCCTTATTGCAGCTCCACCTGATCTCGTCTGGCGATGGATGGTATTCTCCACAGCCCACAGTGGCTCATCTCCAGCGTCTGTCTTCTCAGAGTCTTCTGGAAAATTCAGATTTTAGTCAACCCCTCCCCATGCTGTGAACCTGCTGTGCAGTTTAGAGTCTGGGGCAGTCCCCCTCCCCCAGGGCTTTTCGAAGAGGATCCAGAGAGGACACTTGGCACTGTGGCTTCTTGCCAGGAATGTGCTTGGCCAAGCGACTTGCTTTGCTGCCTTAAGGCTGGCAGTGCTGTGGTTTCTTTGGAGGAAGATGAAAATAAATGCCAGGCAGTGGAAGCGCAGTGACGAGGGCAACAATGGCCGCCAGAATGCAGAGGACCGGCGGCCCAGCAGTGCTCACCCAGGGTCAGGCCGACCTAATCGCTCCCCATTCTAAGGCTGGGGAACCTTAAAGAAGAGGGGCAGTAAGACTGTAAGAGCTTAAAGATAGGAAGGTCCACTGTTGGACAAGGCAGTCCATTCCAGGCAGGACTGCTGCATCCAGGAACTCACCGCAGTGAGACTTGTCCTTACCAGACCTGCACAATGACTGACACACCAACACGCCCCATAGACTACTAAGGAGCTCAAGAGAGAGAAGAACATATAGTGGAAACCTTGGGAACTAAGGCTGGACGAGTGAAGGGAACCCCCCCATCAGTGGGGCGGCCCAAGGAGGGGCCACTCGGTATGTACAGAGGCCTGAACCTCCACAAGAGTAGACAAGCTAGAGGAACCCTGGGGTGGGAGGGAGTGGGATGAAGAGAGGGGGGATGGGAAAGGAGGAGGCAGGGATAAGTACTCAATATGTTTGTAAAACTAGGAAAAACAGCTTTATTATATATATATAAATAAAATGACATATGTATATTCCACCACCCACAAACATGCACATGCAAATATAAGCACACAAACACAAAAACTTACACAAACATGCATGTACATAGAAACATACAAACACAAGTACATATATAAATATACAGTAGATTCATACAGATATACCTCCACACAAGTATACCCACATGCCACACACATACATACACACAAACATTCACATACGAACATGCTTGTACACACAAACGCATACACACAAACCTGTGTACATATACATGAGCACAAAGCCACACGCAAAATACCCACCACATCCATATGCCCCCACGTAAACATGCATGCGCACACACACACACAAACACGCATTTCCACAACACGCATGTGTATACCTACACACACATGCACAACTTTGTATGTCAACATGCATTGATACAAACATGCATGTGCTCACACAAACACAGCTGACCTGTGTGCACATAAACACACAACAACACACACTTGAGTTCACCATCCAGGCGGCCGCACAGTCGCCGTTGCTGTGTGTGGACCCAGGTCTTGCTCTTAGGCATGCCAAGCTGCAGCCTCCAGACCAGCCTGTCCCTAATGTCACTGGGCGCCCAGGGGCCTGGCGCCTGGCACAATGCATATTCCCACACTGCAACGAAGGGCTTTCCAGGGGCCGCTGCTGGAAGGAATCTCCACTAGCAGAGGTGTTTGCCAGCTGAGATCTGCTAAACCCACACGCCCAGGCTGGGTCTGAAGACAGGCTGGGCCCGGGGACAGGCTGGGCCCGGGGACAGGCTGGGCCCGGGGACAGGCTGGGCCCGGGGAGGGTCCTTCCTGCACCGTGGTACTCCTGTGGGCGCACCGAGCACCCAGCACTTTAGATCCAGCCTCTGTCCACAGACTTAAGAGTTTTGCAAATTGCGTTTGTGAGCTGGCTCTGACACTGGTAGAGCCACGCAGCAAATGGCACCGTTCAGTGGCTCTATCCACTCCGAGCCCGGCAGCTGGCACCTGAATGATAACTGCTACCAGGAAAGAATTGCTGAATGGCAGCAGACCAGGGGCCTGGGTGTCCCCTTGCTGAGGGGAGTTGTGTTAAGAGGGTTCTCCTGGCTCCTTGGCGGATCACACCAGGCCAATCTGAAGCTGCAGCCAGAGGTGGCTGTGACTGCTTGGGACGAGGCTCCAGGTATTGGGTGAACATTTTCTGTGGCTGCCTTGGTGTGTGCGTGTGTGTGTGTGTGTGTGTGTGTGTGTGTGTGTGTGTGTGTGTGTGTGTGTGTGTGTAAGCATGCGTGCATGTGTGTAGGCATCAGCAGTGGGAATGAAATACAAATATACCACATGGAGTGTTACCTCTGAAAATTACCCGGAGATGATTTATTGTAGCGGCTTTCCTGGCGGCTCCCATCTTTGCGGAGGATCCTGTAAGTGGATAAACAGGAAGGAAGCTTAATTAGGTGCGTGGATCGGGGGAGTGGTGATTAGCAGGCAGAGTCTCCCGTGCCCCGTGCTCCGTGCAGTTAATTACACAGACCGCAGGGGAATTAATGTCGGGCAATGCTAATGGATTTTTTTTGGGGGGGTGGAAGAATAATTTTATTTACACAACATAGATGCAAGAATTATTAAAATGAGAAAAATGGAAGTAGCCAAGGACTGACGGTTCCTAGGATTCTGCTGTTCTGGGATGTTCCTGGCAGAGAGAACCAGGTGGTTCTTCAGCCCAGGCAGGAGTGTAGGGGAGGGGGAGCTGGGCAGCCCAGGGGGTCAGGCCAGTTCTTGGGGTGACTCTGCTCGCTGTCCTGGGGCTGCCTGGCTTTTCCACCAGAGTGTCTCTCCCACTAGAGCTGCAGGATGCTGGTTGATAGATGAGGTGGGCGTGGCCCGCCCTCTGGCTTGTACAGAAGTGCTGTGGAGATGAGCTTGAACCGTCTGTCTGTCGGGGAGGGGGAGCTCTGCAGCTCTACTGGGGGGTGGCCAGCGAGGTCCTCACCCAGCGAGGACCCCATCACCCCGCCCTTTCTCGGTGGAGACAGCTGTTCTCATCTGTCCCCAGCTGGTCCTTGCTGCAGACGGGTCCCAATGTCTTCTGGTTCCTGGGTGGGCGGGAGCTGCAGACTTCGGGTCTCCTAGCACTAGGTGAGTCCACAACCAGGGACACACCCAGATTTGATCGCCAGGGTCACCTGTGTCCTGGGCAGAGGTGAACTGGAATCTGAGTGGGGCAGGATTAAAGAAGAGGGAGGACAGAGAGGGAGAGAGGGTTAGAGAGATGGCTTAGGGGCTACAGCCTCTGCCTCCCAGGCAGGAGGGAAGGAGGGAGGGAGGGAAAGAGGGAGGGAGAGAGATTGGGACTGAAAGAGAGACTGAGAGAGAATGCAAGAGAGTTCAGAGAGTCTCTTATGAAGGCCAGGGTGATGTGTGCACTTGTGCGTGTGCACGTGGGGCGTGTGGGATGGATTGGATACATTTGCAGACTTCTGTGCTCCCTGACACGTGATCTTTGCTTTACCTGGAACTCAGCCTTGGTGACAGGCCCCAAGTTTAAGGTGAGCAGGGGACTCATGGCAGGACACGCTGGAGCTGAGGGGGCTCCAGGTACAGCGGGGTCCTGAGGCCCAGGAATGAGGCAGAGTGGACCACAGGAAGTCAGCGCTGCCCCAAGCTCATCCAAACGGGTCTTTCTCGTGGCTCCTTCTGACTTCCCACTCTCCGCCACCACCAGGTACCAATGCTGCCCCTTTGCCCTCTAAGTCCTTGCTGCCCCCTCTATCTCTTCCTCCCCCTCCCCCTCCCCCTCCATCTGCTCTCATCTCCTCCCCTCCCCTGTTCTTCCTCTGCCCCTCCAGAACCTTCTCCCAGGAAACTCCCTCCTGGGCAGGCTAGTTCTTCACCACTGCTTTTGCTCTTGCAGACCCCTGAAGCGTCGGGGCCCCAGCGGCTGGTGCAGAGGCCCACAGGGCCCAGAGCAGGTTCCCAGCACAGGTGCTGGAGAAATAGATACTTGGTAGAGAAGTGTCGCAGGGACCTCGGCGCCTGCCAGGAAGTAGATTGACTTGTTCTAGCACATGGACCTCCCTGAACACAGAAAAGAACCTTTTCTATCCTCGCTGCTTCCTCTTAGTCCAGTCTCGTTGCCTCCCTTATATGGTGTGTGTGTGTGTGTGCATGTGTGTCAGAGAGCACTGCATGTCCCTGTGGAGGCCCAAGGGTGACTTTGGGAATCATCCTGCATTGCTTCTACCTCCTTTTTGCTTCGCTCTGGGATTTCCCAGGCTCTGCCCACCAGGACCAGATGTGCTGCCATTTCCACACCTGGTGTTTTCACATGGGATCCGGGATCTGAACTCAGGTCCTTCTGCTTGCAGGGCAGAGTCTGTTAAGACTGATCCATCTCTCCAGCCCCATCTTTAGGTGATTATATATACCTCATGTTGTGATAAGGTTATCCATGTGCATTAACCTCGTGGCATAGCTTCGATGTCGGCCTGGTCATGCAGCCTTTGCTAAAGTCACACCCGTACATGAACTACATTGAAGAACCTTCTCTTTGTTCTGACAGGGTCCTCGCCATGGTAAAGGGGCCCCTGGCTTTAGCCTCAGTCTCAAAGTCTCCAATTTCTGTCACATCTCACACACAGCCCTGCCTGGCATCCAGGGAGCACGGAGATCAAGCTTTGCACCAAGAATTTGCACCCGGCCCCGCCCTTTCCTGTCCCATCTTACTCCATTAGGCACCCTGGGAGCAGCAGGTGCGTCCGTCAGAGGGTGCATAGGGATGAGGGATTCTGCGGGGAGCCCCACTTGCCTCCCACAGAGCTGCGCCTCTAGGCATGTGATTTTTCCCAGGGTGCCCGCTACCCTCAACATGACCTCTTTCTGTGGGGTTCTCATGGGATGGAGTGGACCTTCTAAACCCCAGGGACCCCCACCTCAGGGTGGGAGTCAGCAGGCACTGGGTCACAGCTCGGATCGGAGGAGGGCTGCACAGGACTTGTGGCAGAGGGCTGACCTGGTGGGCGTGGGCTGGGGGAGTGAGGACCAGGCCTCTAGTCTGGCCTCTCTCTAGTCTCTGGAGACAGCCTGGCATCCCCTTCCCCCCTCCCTTCACACCTGCTGATGTGGGCAGTTTAAGGAGAGGCCATCTGGGTTTCAGGAGGCCTGGAACTGCTACATAACCTTCCATGGCTCCTACTGCCCAGCCCTCTCCATGATCAACACGACCCCAGCTGAGGGATTCTCGGGGGCACCTCTCCTGATCATCTCCGTGAACTCCACGGATACATAAGCTACAAAGGAGAAAGGTTCTTTGACCTGGGACTTCTGAGGCAGGCCCACCCGGCCGCTCTGGAGGAGAGAGCTTGGAGCTTGGCCAGTTCACCCCATCTTGCTCCTGTCGGCGGCAGCTTCGGGTTCCCACTTGTATCCCGTGGGGTTGGGTGGGACCCAGGAGGCGGCGGGGGCTGAGTGGCTCCGTTCACATTCCAAGCCGTCACCCTGTGATCTCAGGACTGGTGTGGGCTGCTTGGGGGACTCACCAGCTGCACCGGACCCTCAGCTCCTGGGGCCACCCTTAAAGGACAGACTGGCAATTAGCGTGCCCTGAAGACTGCATGTGACAGCTGATGGCCGATGGGCCGGAGCTGCTTGTGGCTTTTTAAAGGTCTGGGCGATCCTGTCTGCCTGCTAATGTGTGGTGTCTGTCGAGGAAGTAAATGTCAGCCCCTGCCAGCTAGGCAGCCCGATCACAAACCCCTAATTAGTGGTGTCTGAAATAATGAGCTTTTCCTGTGTTCTCATCACATGGAAATTACTTCCGAAAAGCAATTCCGAGGGGCGCGGGGGTCTTTTCAGGAGGGTGCCAACCACTGGACCAGCCACCAAGAGCAAACCTGCTGGGGACTTGGCCTCAGAGGCCACCAGTGCCCATGGACGGGTTGGACACCCTCTGGGATGAGGGGCAGCCATGTTCCTCGATACTTGGCCCCTGAGAACAGATCACAGTGAGAAAAGACTGGAGCCTGGGGCGGCCTGGGAAGTCTGAGTTTGGGAGACTCTTCTGGGGTACCCACGTTGTGCCTTCCTGCCTTGGAGGCTTGGTGACCGGAGGCGAAGGGCAAATGAATGGCCACAACTCCTGCGGAGCAGCCAGATGGAATCTGCCAGCCCCAGCCCGAACCCGGCAGGTTTAAGCTCGCTCGCCGCTTAAAAGGATGCTCTTTGGCAAACCACAGGATGTAGTTAAAATTTCATGGGCTCCCCTCAGTGGAGGCTTGACGTCCACAGCCTTGAGCTGTGCCTGTGCAGGGGCTATGCCTGCCTCCCGTTGGCTGGCCTGGTGCCAGGTCTACGCCTGCCTCCCGTTGGCCAGCTGTCTCCTTGGGATGGCCCCATGGCTGGGAGGGAGCGGGGGACAGGTTGGTGAGGTCCCGCCTCTCACTGGCTGGGATGCTGTCAGATGGAATTTGCTCCCAAATAAAATGTTGTTAGGGCGACTATTAAATGCCGGAGACTCTTTTTCTTCTCCAAATGGTGTTTCTGGGCCAGCGGCTGTGCGTATATCATTGAAAAGTGGGCTGTCTCCGCACTGGTCCGCAGAGGTGAGACAGGGCGGGTTGTGAGTAACTAGCAGAGCCGCAGGATTCATGGCAGGCAAGATTCCAGCTCTGGCGTCCAGGAGGCCTCCTGACAGCCTGCTGGCCTCTGACGTCCGTGTGACCTCAGCCCCCACGATGCACTGGCTGGGAGCAGCCCCCAACTGTCTCCACGTGGAGCAACACACGTCCCGATCGCAAGCGCCTGCAGCCAGCTTCCGGCCTCACAGGAGACCTGTCCTTGCCATCCTGGGACAGTCTCTAGGGCTGAGCGAGCCTAGGACCCTTGCAGTTGGCAGACACACAGATCCATTGGTGCGTGTGGGCCAGTGGCAAAGCGGCCTGCCTCAGGGCCCGCTCCTTAAGTGCTGGGAACATGAGCAGACAGACACGGATTAGTGACTAAGAGACGGGATGAAGACTAGAGATAGGGCTCAGAGGTTAAAGCCTCTGCCCCACAGGCAAAAGGACCTAAGTTGGGATCCCCAGAGCCCACGTGAAAATGCTGAGCAGACATGGCGGTGGCAGCCTGCATTTCTGGCCCTTGGAGGCAGAGTCTGGGAGACCCCAGAGTGAAACATGAAGGAGGTAGAGCAATCCAGGATAGTTTCTGATGCCACCCTTGGGCCTTCTCTCCCTCTCTCTCTTTTTCTGTCTTTCTGTCTTTCTCTTCTACACACACACACACACACACACACACACACACACACACACACACACGCGCGCACACACACACACACACACACACACGCCAAGTGCAAAAATAAAAACCATGCAGATGAGCAGCACGATGCCGGTGTCCTTTGTGGACACAGTAAATGCGTGTTAAAGTCATGGTGGCTATGTGCTGATGGCAGGACAGTGACCCGCCTTGCTGGGCCGCCTCCGCCCCTGTCGGCCGCAGTGCTTCCTGGCAGTGACACCCTGACCCCCGCTGCTCTGCATGATGTCCATGCTTTTGGGTAATGCTTCCTCTAGGGAGTTGTTGCATGTAGTGTCTCCTGGGGAGACGCCACGCAAACCTCTACTCACCCGACAGGGTTTGACGACATACCAGAGGGGTGCCCACACCGAAGTCTAGTGGAGAACCAGTGAGTTTATTGAGTCGATGAGTAACCAGTGAGGTTACTAACAGGAACAGGGGTTACCCCAAAGGAGCCACTCTGGAAAGCCTCCTCCCTAGCGTGGACGGGTTCCCCATGGCTGCCTAGATGGTGTCTCCCACCCACTCCCTTCCTCAGCCTGTATGCACTAGCATCTCTGGAGACCTCAGTGCCACATGCAATTAGGGCAGAATGGTGGCTAAATGACTGGGCGAGGCTGGAGGGTGGGGGTGGCGGGTAGCAGAGGGATGTCAGCAGCCAACGGATCTGATTTTGATGGCATCTTAAAAGTAGTCGCAGCTGATTAAACAGACTTGGTTTCTCGGAGGACGGTGTCCTAGAACAGGTGCATCCTGGGAACCGGAAGGGCCTTTCCCAAGGGCTGCTGCTGGGTACCCCCTGGTCCCTGAGGCTGCTGCTGGGCACCCCCTGGTCCCCGAGGCTGCTGCTCCTCTCGGTCAGCGTTTCCTTCCCAAATGGCCTCCACTCTTAACCCCTGGGCAGTTTATCTGCAGTGATTCCCTGTGACTCCCAGGGAGCTCCATGAACCCCGAGGGCGGTAGCAAGGGGTCGAAGTCATCCTATGCAAGACCTGCAATGACGTGTATTTTCCTTCTCCGTAGGCAACGCTCGAGTCTATGGCAGATGGACAAAGGAGGCGAGAGGTTCCGGGTGCTTGGGAGATCCCACGCCCACAGGTGAGTATATGCGTGAACGCTAATTGGAGGTGACCAACGTGGGCAGGAGGGGCACCTCGTGTCTTTAGTGCCTCAACTTGCCTGACTGCGGCCATGACCACAGAGAGCCGCAGAGAGTGAACCTCCTCAGCCCGCGCTGTGGTTTGCCCCATGTGAACTCACTCATGCTGCGGCAGAGCATGCGGCTCAGTGTCGAGTGCTCTCCTAGTGTGTAAAGCCCCGGGTTCCATCTTCAGCACCGCGTGAGGCACGGTGACTCACGCCTGCCCTCCCGACACTCAGGAGGTGAAGGCAGAAGGTCAAGGTCATCTTCGGTTGTATTGCGAGCTTGAGGCCTTGTGCTACATGAGCTCTTACCCTTTGGAGAGGCTGCATTCTTTGTTCGAGGGGATGGGGGGCTGGTCTCCAGGTACTGGGGAACAAAGGACGCATGGTGTGGGCAGTCCGCAGGGCTGCAGGCCTGGAGGGCCCTTTGGAGGAGGAGCTGCCTGTGTGGAGATGGCAGACAGGTGAACCGGCCAAATGTTGGCAAAGGGAGGGGCGGGTGCCTGTAGCGGCTCTCTGGGGAGAAGGACAGCAGGAGGCCACACAGGCAGCGACATGCCCTGGAACATGGGGACACAGGCTTATTGCTCTGCAGCCTTGGAGGGCACACAGTCCGGGGGCCACGGGGTCTCCGTGGGGAGCTAGAGGGGACCTGCGGTGGCTCAGGCCGCTGGTGTGTGGTTTTTTGGACCCTCAGGCGCTCTCTGATGGTTCTGCTGGGGCAGGGGACGGGGAGGCCGACTGGTCTCCGGCCCTGAGCCATGGGGATGCGGCAGCAGGTGCTCTTGGCAGCCTGTGGCTTCCGGAGCCGCTCCGAGGCGGAGCTTTCCTGCGTGCGCGAGATCTGTGGGCACCAAGCCTGTTCCTTCCTGTCCCCGAATGACCTTGTCCCATCTGGTCTTCAGGCTGCCTGTGTCAATGGGAGAACGTAACTGAGAGCCCCGAGGCTGCTGGGCCACCCAGCCTAGGAGCTGGAGGAGGAGGGGCAGTGGGGAGGACCCGGCGCTGCGGGAGAGAGCACGGCGGGGTGCTTTATCAGGGCAAGATCCATCCCGGGACCCCTGCACCTGAGCCAGGGAGAGCCAAGCTCCGGGAGCACTAGAAGCCTGCGAACCTGCAGCCTCGGAGCCTCTGCGGCCCCGCGGGCGGGCGAGCGGGGGGAGGGGGCATCAGCCCGGGCACCTGCCCAGGCACAGGTGCTGAGGTGCCATGGGGTTCGTTGGGCCGTAATTTCTTCCATTTCTTTTCTTTGGGTTAAAAAAAATTAGAGTCTAACATAGGCCACAGATTATTGACCCAACCAGTGTGATCGTCAGCCCTGGGCAGCTGAGGGTCATGCTCCACCTGTTCCGAGACTGGCTGTGCCGGGGGCCCCAGGTGGCCAGCCACACCCCAGCCTGGCTAGTGCTCTGGAAGTTTCTCTGCCTTAGACCAAGTAAAGGATCCTGCACTCTGAGTACCAATCTCCCCTCCCTCCCTTCCTTTCTTTTTCTTTTACATCCTCCTCTTCTTCCCTCCCTCTCTTCCTTTCTCTTCCTCTTCCTTTTTCCATCCTCTCTCCTTCCTTTCCTTCCTTCTTCCTCCATTTGCCTTTCTTTGTCCTTCCTTCCTCTCGTTCTCTCTCCTCCATCTTCCTCCTTCCCTTTCTTTCTCCCTTTTCCTCCTTCCTTTCCTCCCTTTCCTTGTCTTTCTTCCTTCAACACTTCTGCTCTCCTCCCTTTCCTTCATCCCTCCCTCCCTATCCTTCCTTTTTTCTCCTTTTTCTTGCCTTTTCCCTCTTTCCATCCCTTTCTCTTCCCTCCTTCCCTCATTCCTGTCCTCTTCCTTCTTCCCTTTCTCCTTCCCTCCATCCCTTTCTCTTTCCCTCCATCCCTTCCGCCCTCTCCCCCCTCCTCTTCCATGTGAAACATAAGGATCAGGAAGGACACACCGTCACTGAAGTTCAGCTCTGTGTCCTCAAGGTTTTCAGAAAGTCAGATCAGGGTTTCCCCACCTTCCGGACAAGGTCCCAAGAGGCCAGTGTTTGGCCCTGGGCTAAGAGTGTGAGCAGGGGCGAGTTCCAGCCAGTGGGGCTCTCATTTGCCAGGATCCCTGCTGTATAGTCCACCCACATGGGGCTTTAGGGGGAGTGTTTCATCTCTCCTGAAGACACACAGTGGCAGACACAGGCCAGGGTGGTTTGGCTGCTTTCCCCCACCCCCAGCAGCCCTGACTTCCCAGGCCCAGAAGCAGCGCCTTCCAGTCAGTGCGCAAAACAGTCGCTGCCCAGGAGAACCAGGTGACATGCAGGTCCTTTCTGAAGTCCTTCTCTTCACACAGCATCTCTGTCCCCAGGGATCATCTCTGTCCCCAGGGAGCGTCTCTGTCCCCAGGGAGTGTGCCGATGCAAGAGAGGCCAAGTATCTTTACGCAGCTCAGATTGTGTGGACATTGGGTGACAGGTGGCTGGACGGAAACTTAGGTATCCATTTGACTGTTCCTTCTACAGAGCTGGGGACCCAGGAGGAGCCAAAGACGACTCCCCTAGAATGTCAAGGTGCTTTGATGGGGATCCCCACCTCAGAAGTCCCAGTACATGATGTGGTACCTAAAGTATGTTACTATCAAGGTCCCAGCGGCCCTGCAAGTCACCCAGTGAGACCAGAGTGTCCTAATTACAAGCCTGTACCAAAGAGATGCCTCAGAGGAATTGGGAGTCGAGGTCACAGGAAGGAGCTGGGGCTGTCTGGGGGCTCCCAGGAGCTGTGCTGGGGTGATCTGAGCTACAGCTGTTATTCTCAGAGGGAAGGCATTGAGAGCAGCCTGCTGTTTCCACACCACTGGTTCAGGATGTGTGGGCAGATGTTCCTCCAGCTGTGGAGACCAGCTGCCTGGAGCCCAGGGTGCATTGGAAGTTGTATTGTTTGCATAGTGCTA
The DNA here is from genome assembly GCA_023101885.1 of Typhlomys cinereus. Classification (NCBI taxonomy): domain Eukaryota; kingdom Metazoa; phylum Chordata; class Mammalia; order Rodentia; family Platacanthomyidae; genus Typhlomys; species Typhlomys cinereus. The sequence goes on from JALPQD010000039.1 coordinate 8,194,174, forward strand.
AGGTCTGGCCAAAGAAGCTTTGAGGCTGTAGGAGTCCAGCCCAACCTGCTGTCATTGTGAACAATACTGAATTCACTTGGCCCATATCAGGCTGCTCAAGGCTCAGCCTGAAACTGCATCAGGACTTTGCCTGTGACCATGACTAGACCTGGAAGAGGGTTTGAGACTTAGCCTAGGGAAGAGATGGATCAGGACTCAGCCAGCAGGAGGAATCAAGGTTTAACCTAGAGGAGAGACAGGGCTTAACCTGGAGGAGGGACCAGGGCTCAGACTTAAGAAGAAATCAAATCACACTGAAACAAGAATCAGGGCTCAGTCTGCAGGAAGGATCAGGGCTCAGTCTGCAGAAGGGATCAGGGCTCAGTCTGCAGGAGGGATCAGGGCTCAGCCTGCAGGAGAGAGCAGGGCTCAGTCTGCAGGAGAGAGCAGGGCTCAGTCTGCAGGAGGGATCAAGGCTCAGTCTATAGGAGGGATCAGGGCTCAGTCTGCAGGAGGGATCAGGGCTCAGTCTGCAGGAGGGATCAGGACTCAGCTTGGAAGAAGAATCAGGATTCAGCCTTGAAAAGAGATTAGGACTGTCTGCAGGAGAGATCAAGCCTCAGCCTGCAGAGAGATCAGTGCTTTGTCCAACATTGGAGTACTAAGCAAGAGTTCCCAGCCAGTTGGGAGGCAGAATCTCTTCTGGAATTGTGGTCATGTACCCACGTGCCCCTCTGCTGTGTGGGAGCAGAAGATATTTCCGACAGCTGCCCAGCCCGATCCCTATAAAGCCATAAACTAGAAACTGACTTTGAAATGGCCCTTTCTCCGCCTGTATCTCTGGACATAAATTTAAATAAAACGGCAATTTAAATGCCTGCGACACTGAGGCGGCGGCATGGGGCTGTCTCTACGGGCTGCGTGGGGAGATAGAACACAGCGTTAAACCCATCACCCTGCTCCACTCGGTCTCGGGTCGGCGCGGGGGCAACAGGAGTGTGTGTGGGGGGTACCAGTCCTCTGCTGAAGGGCATGGGGGGGCAGCGCCAGTCCTCTGCTGAAATAAAGGACGCTCAGGAAGCTCTGGGCTGGGCTCCCAGGAGGGGCTTCAAGACAAGGGGCTGCAGCAGCTCCTTCATTCGCTCTGACTCTAGGGATGCATCACGTCCAGTCGTCTCTCAAGGAGACTTACGAGACCCTGAGGGATGCCTCCCTATGTAAGCGCTCGGCAGTGACCCTGCTGTGCCGCCCCGGAGGGAGCTAGAATCAGGTCTGACCCGCACATACCCAAGGCCACAGATGTTCCTGGCCCTGGAGCCCCCCAACAAGACTCCCGGGGATCTTGGGGCGAGATGCCAGGCTAGAGAAACCTTACAGGGTTGTCTGTGCAGCTCACAGAAGCGGCGGGGAGCAAGGGGGGGCAGGAAGGAGGTCCGCAGGGTCTCTGAGGCCCAGCAGAAGCAGGTCTGCCACACACTTGTCCCAACGGTCCCTCGGGACATGGTGCTGATGTGGGGACTTTTCTCCCGCTTGGCATCGGACCCTGTGGCACCGGGCAGGCATGGCTGCCTTAGCGGGGGGGGGGGTCCTGCCTCTGGTCTCAGCACCTCAAGACGCACCCTCCTTGCTCATGAGGTGTCCAGGCGGGCACAGCTACAAAGACAGGAAGCCAAAGGAAGGGACGCTGTTGTCCCTCAGGGTGTGAGAATCATCCTGGATTGCTTCTACCTCCTTCTTGCTTTGCTCTGGGATTTCCCAGGCTCTGCCCACCAAGACCAGAAGTGCTATTTCCGTGGGACCTGGGATCCGAACTCAGAACCTTCTGCTTGTGAGGCAGAGTCTTAACCCCTGAGCTGTCTCTCCAGCTCAGCAAGCCTGCCTCTTGGAGAAGCATTCTCCTGTAGAATGTCAGGGGGCAGACAGCCGAGCCCCCACTGTATCAGAAAGTGAGATCAGCTGTGAATGGACCCCGGGTTTCAGAAGGCAGAGGGGCCAACCAAAGGTTCCCCACAGCCAAAGAGAGGCAGACCAACAGTTGCTACGCGAGTGTCCACAAGCCCCCACCGTTTAAATAAATAACCTAGTAAATCATTAAATGGGGGAGAAGGGACGTCTTCCCCAAGCAGAATCCTAATTAAAGAGCATGGAAAGACTGAGGGAAATAAACCGTCGCCATTAGAATGCCGCAGAAGTAATGGCAGCCATGCCACGGAGGAGCGAATTAATGAGAGCTAGCTTGAGGACCAATATATTTGCATAGTTACAAAGTAGCTCCCGCAAGATACTTATTAATTTCAAAGACAAAAACAGTAACTTCCCAAGGCTGCAGCTCTGCAGGTGACCGTGTGGGCAACAGTCAAGGTTCCACCCTCGTCACTGACACCCACAAGACTCCTGACTCTCAAACACTCTCAAAGATGCTTAGTCTCAGTCAAACAGGAAAACCTGTCTGGAGCTAAGCGCTTGGCCTGTAAGGAGGGGGGCTGAGTTCAACCCCCAACCCTGAACAAAAGACATCAGGCATGGGGTTGTGCGTACTTGTAATCCCAGAGCTGGGGAGGCAAAGACAGAGGGTCTCCTGGACTCAGGGGTCAGCCATCATCCTAACCAGTGAGCCCCAGATTGGAGAGACCCTGTCTCACAAAACAAGATGGCATAACCTCTGGCCTTGTCAAGGACACATATATGTGTGTGAACACGTGTGTATGCCATTCACATAAAGGAAGGGAGGAAGGGAGGAAGGAAGGGAAGGGAGGAAGGAAGGAAGGGAAGGGAGGAAGGAAGGAGGGAAGGGAGGAAGGAAAGAAGGAGGGGAGGAAGGAAGGAAGGAGGGGAGGAAGGAAGGGAGGAGGGGAGAAAGGGAAGGGAGGGAGGGAGGAAAAAAGGAGAGAGAGAACAGAAAGGAAAAAAGGAAAAGAGAGAGAGAAGGAACAAGCAAGAAAGGAAGGAAGGAAGGAAGAGAGGGAAGAAGGAAGGGAATGAGAGAGAAAGGGAGAGAATGGAGAAGAGAAAGAGAGAGTGAGGAGAGGAGAGAGAAAGGAGAGAGGGGGGAGAGAGGAGAGAGGAGAGAGAGAGAGACAGAGAGAGAGAGAAGAAAAGAAAACAATCTTGTAAGCCCAGAGTAAGTTCTACAGAAAAACTGGTCACCAAGCAAGCCTGGCCTCTGGAATCCAACTCAGATCCTGGAACGGGAGAGGCATCCAGTGGCCACTGAGGTGCCAGCGGGCCGTGGCAGTCAGCAGGTGGCACCGTGTGTAGACACCTTCCTTTGCACACTTGAACCTTGATGGGCGTGTACAGTGCGGGGCGTGGACACAAGCAACACTAGTGGAGGGCTGAGGCAGAAATGTCCTGTCGCCTTTTGTAGCTCTTCTGTCTTGAGAGTGAGTCACATTTTACAAGAGACTTGTAACCAGGGCCCCACGTGGCTCAGCCTCCCACCCATGCCCCTGCATTCTGGAAGCCTCTATGATCGTCCTTCCTTGGGTAAAAGGAGGCAAAGGGTGGTGGGGCTCTGGCACCGATGGCAAAGGCAGCCCCGCGGGAGCTCCCGCCAGCCGCCCACCCGACGTTGGCCACGGCCATGTTCTCAGAACCTCTGCCAGATCTCAGCCAGCGCAGGTGAGGGCCCCACCTCCCCTCTCCAATGCTCTTGGGAGGAACTGGCCATGTTCTAGGCAAGAGGGGACCACCAGGGGGTCAGTGAGAGAAGATCCCAAGCGGCTGTAGCTGGTCCCTGGATCGGTGAGTAAGAGGCTGTCTGGAGCAGCCAAGGCGGCGGCAGACCCCGAGACTGGTCCCACTAAGGATGGAAAAACCATGGAGAGGTCCAAGCAGGTTGGCAGGCTCTGGGGTGCAGCCAACAAACCACAGGATAGGACCGAGGGGGTGGGGACAGTGGCGGGGAAGGTCTCCGGGGGGAGCGGTGGTTGGGACCCCGTGAGGCAGAGCAGTGACATGCTGCAGTCATTGGACGCCACTGGCCCTGTTCCCCAGGATGCCCCTGTGCACCTCTCCCAGCCTCGGCGACATCCACCCTTACCCTCAGCTCTTGGCTCGTGGCCCATAAACACACACGCGTGGGCGGCTCTTGCACGGGGCCGACTCTCAGCCTGTCGGCGGCTGCCCATTCCTGACGGGGATGGCAGGTCACATATCCAGAGCGTTGAACCTGTACATACTAAAAAACAATCAAAAGCTGCTCCCTCCCCGGCGATGACTTTCTGTCCGCTCTTCTACCTTAGACCAGAATTTCTACTTGGAGATTTCTTCTAAAGAAATTTGCAATTGCCTGTGAACTATCTCCAAAGAATTCAGCAAAAAGATCGTGTCAAGAGAAAAGAGGGCACCAACTATTCCCTATCCCTGGGGGTGGGCGGTGTGTGTGTGTGGGGGGGGGACAGAAGGTGTCCTATGGTGTGAGGGTTCTCTTGACCTCTTGGGATAGAACTGTGATCCTCCTGCCCCGTCCACTCCACGTCCTGGACCTCCAGTCCTTCAAGAACTGAATCCCCTTGACAAACAATCTGAGGTCTGAGTCATTTCCATCCAATCAAGGCCACAACAGGAGGTGTCTCTACGTGCCGACCGCCTTCACGCTGCGAAGCAGATTAATAAACCATTAGGATAAGCAGGCTGGTTATTAACTTGAGAAGGAGGCTCCGAGCTAATTGAAGCTATCCAGCAAAATGTCAGTGCCGTCTTTGGTTTGAAATATTAATGGTGCCCAAGACGGGCCTGGAAGGCAGAGGTTGGTAGTGACCTCTTCTTGGGTGACCAGATATTAGATGGGGCTCTGTCCAGAAGCAAGGGGCAGGGACCCCAGCTCAGGGCATCTCACCTGAGGATGGTAGGGTGCTTGCGTACTCCCTTGTGATCCAGGAGGGTCTTTGGCCAGCCCCAGCCACAGTGGTGCACCACGAACCCCCATGGACAGGTCTCCCCATCCTCCCCCATCTGCAGCTTCTATCTATAGAGCCTGGAGCGCCAGGGAGAGGAAACCTCAGGAACATCTGATGACGTACACAGGGACGGTGATGTACCCGGGGATGGTGATGTATAGGGGGACAGTGCATACACGGGGACAGCGCGTACACGGGGACGGCGCGTACACGGGGA